>CM060869.1:30388392-30527392 GCA_030737845.1 Acorus calamus | reverse complement strand
AGATACCCATTTAATGAATCAGAAAATATAGTCAGCAATCAATATGTATATAAATAAAATCTCTGTTACTGTGGGAAGAGAGTTGGTCAGAGAGAGAGAGACTCAGAACTGACAACAAAGATGTGTTTGCGTGTTGTATGTCTTTTGATATGATTTCGTAATCCATTGCTTTATGATTGAAACAGCCTTTTCAATTTTTTTTCTGAATTGTTTTTTTTTTTTTTACTCTCTCTTTGTCAGAATGAAAAGAGAAAGCTATGATGGCCTTATGATGGGCATAATCCCAAAAATCCAATTTATTTTTTTTTTATTTTATGCTGCCCGAATTGCCCGTATTGAATAGCTTGGGGTCCAGAGGAACTGCCCGAGCTTTCACATCGGATGACCAGTTCAAAAGCTAGTGATGAAGAGGCCTATAATGCTATTTATTTTGAATTTATGTTTTTATTAAGTTTTTATAATTATAATAATTATTTAATTTTTATTTAAGGGGCTGCCCGAGGAATGGAGGATCCGTAATTCGAGGCTGACCGCTGACAAATGTACTAACGACGCTGCTGACCGGACGTACCTGCCCGGCATTTAAAGCGGGGGGGGGGGGGGCAAAAAAAATTACATATATTTTTATCTTTATTTTTATTTTACTTTTTGAAATAATGGATATTAATGAGAAATAGAATTATTTTTGCAGGTATTTGGACACGCGTGGGAGGGGTTACGTACGTTTGGTTGCGTGACATATATTGTGTTTTTTTGTGTTACATGGCAAACCCCTTTTTTTTTTTACATATTAAAATACTAATAAGTTAGGGATTGTATTTTTTTTTTTAGGAAATTAACTACAGGTACAGTCAGTCATCAGTGTATTATTTTTAGGTCCTCAAAATTTTTTAATTTTTTAGGTCTCTACTACGATGAAAAATTATCGTTAGGTTCCTTCATCTGAATGTTGTTCAAAAATATCCCTCACCCAATTATTTTAATACATTGTTAAGTATTTCTTCAATACATTGTTAACTATCACACAAAATACCCCACCGCCCAATTATTTTTGTATATTGTAGCAAACACTTTCCAGTACATCGTTATGTATCTCTAGTACACCGCTAACATTTCTCAGTACATTGTTAATGTTCACATTATTGTGCGATGGTATTTTTGGTATTTTGAACATCATCAAACTGGAGGGACCAAAAAATAATTTTTCACTGCCTTATAGACCTAAAAAACTTAAAAATTTTCAGGAACCTAAAAATAATATAGGGTAGCCACATGGATCGTAATTAATTTTCCCTCTTTTTTTAGTTAACACTGTGTTTTTAATTATTTATATATCTTATAAAATTATTTATATAGTTATGCATTATTTTTTATGCATTATATATACATTGTACATTGTTATGCCAATCATATTGATTTTATGATTGATGTGTACACTATTTAATTTAATTTGTGCATTGTTGGCAATGATCTAAGAATCCCTTCTAGACTCTCAATAATCTACCACCTAGGTCTAGGCAGACCCAGCCTGCAATATTTAGCACCTAGTCGCCTTTTTTTTATATTATACTTAGTTAATTAATAAACAATTAAGTAACATTATATATTATATATCTATTAATTATTTTTTTATGATATCCCTATTATGTTTATATATATATAGTTTATGTTATTTTGTTATTATTTTGTAATATAAAATTATTATATGTATAATATGTATATGTATATATATTATATTTATTATTCTAAAAAATGATTGATTAATCTCCGCCTAATCGATTAATCCCTAGTCCATCTTCAATCGTCTTATTAGCGTCTAGTGCATTTTATAACATTAATTGTTAGTCATCTATTGTACGTTGTAAATTAACTTGTACATGTGGATAATATTAGATGGAAAGACTTGAACGCTAATTTGATATATTAATAAAAGTTGAAGGACCTAAAAAATAACGAATTAAAAAAAAACACTTGGAATTAATTTCCCCCATGTTTGAGTTGTTGGGAATTGAGGACTTTTGGAAGAGACTGTTTACATGTAAGTTTTTCTTTTTAAGGAGAGGCTTATTTGTGAAGTAAAATTCAATCCAATCATGATTTGTGTATTTATGAGTTTATGCAATAGTCTAATTAAAATTTACCCAAAAAAAAACCTAATGATGAACATTTTATCAGTTTTCTTGCGGGCCTAAGTACAATTGTAAAATAAAAAAATAAAATGATTGTGTACATCAAAGAGTTTGCATCCTCTGTGTAACAAAGACAAATTTCCTGCATGTCAATGAAAAAGCATGTAATAAAAATCACTTGTTAATTAACAAACTTGTAAAAACACCATGTTTAATTTGTTTAAGTGGATATATTTACATAACCCATTGAAGTATCTATTTAGTTTCTTATGAAGCTAGATGTTCCGTAACATAAAGTTTACACATTTAAAAAAAGTAAAGCATGTGAACATTGTTCTTATTACTGTCCTTCCACCTAAACCTAATTTGTTACCAAACAATAAATATATCGGTTTCTCATTTAAAAAAAGGATAATTCAAGGATAGTCCCGTGTGCAACCCACATCACAAATTTTGATTTTGTTTTTTAGGTGTATACTTTTGTATATAGCCATTTAATTAAGGAGAAATATATATATCACATGCTGAGTGAGCAACATAGGATACATGAGAGATTGCTTACTTAACAGAATGTCATGTAACAACACCCTTTAAAAAAATAGAAAAAAAAGATGAAAATGGTAAGTCAGCAAAGTAAACCAAACTAACTGGCAAGAGAGTATGTAATGGCATGTGCACAGTGGTAATAAAATAAAATAAAATCTTATAACCTTGTCAGTGATTCATAAGAATAAAAATTGAAATGAAAACCATCTAATACATACAAGGCAATTGTTGTCTTGAGTTTGTCTGTGTACAGTTACTATCTCATTAGTCAATTTTATAAATAGTTTGAGAGGTGTATAAATGGGGCAGATACCATAGTATGGGGAAAGCGACCTCACATGTGAAAAAGGCAAACAATCCCTGCAATATCTTTTTTGAAGCTTATAAATTGTTGGAGACACAACTGCCACCTATATCCATTTGGATTTGCTTTTAAAAGGGTTAAGTTTTTTAATAAAACTAATTCATATATATGTCAAATTTTTTAAATTTGTAGGCATTTTTTATATTCTGGAGATGGACCCTTCAATGAAGAGATAATATTTAGAATTACGTGTTTAATTAGAGTGTAAAAGACACGTGGATTGGTTGTTGAGTCTGTTAATTAACACAACATAATAAGTGGGCTTTGCATATTAATCAGAGTTTATAACTAAAGCTTATAAATTCAAATAATTGAGGTAGGTTTCGGTAGCCATCATCAGATCATCTTTATTAGGAAGAAATGAGTGTTTGATAATCACATGGTGAGTTGAGACTCTTTTCTCCAGTAGGACATATATATCCTGATGAACCTAATTTAAAACGGAAGGTATACTTATAAGATCAACTTCTTTTGTACCATGAAATCTTAATATGTTTGGTTCAAAAATATGAGATGATTATTGTTTGAAGAAGGCCTGATTGATATCATTTCAGTTAATAGTTGTTAACTGTACATGTCTGAATTATCATTTCTATCACTTCATGTATATATAAAAATAATTCTAAATAATGCAGTAATAAAAAATTTCATACATTTAACCAAACCACACAATGAACATATATGTGATGTCTGAGCAGTAATCCACCACACACACACACACACACACACAGAGAAGCAAAGAAAAACACAATATCCCTCTTTTGACTATGGGTGCATGCAGTACTCTGTGTGACATGGAATAAGTCCTAATAAGTTAGGCCCACTTGAATAAATTGAACAAGCAAGACTTTTAATTTCATGATGCCTTTAAACCTACCCAAATTCTGGATCTGATTATATTGGTAAATATCTCAGGTGCCTTTGATGTGTGCTTTATCCCATTCAATTGTTTTGGCTTCTGGTTGGTAAAAGAAAACAAGGCAAAGAAGGACCACAAATAGTTTCTAATAGTACAAGCTATAAAAAATGACATAACTACACAAACTAATCTTATATGGCCGAAAAATGACACTAGTATTATATGCTTCAACTGCTATTGCTCTCAATTGAATGTGAAGCACAAAAACTTCATTCTGTCCTCTGGTAATTTTTTTTGTTGTCTAGGATCCTTAATCACACATTTCAATTAGCCCATATCAAGAAACCATAGTTCTATTCACACACACACACACATCACAAAAAAATACAGTTCTAGCTAGCTCCATATATTAAACACAAAAAACAACTGATGGGAGGGTGTATACAACTCATATATTAATTAATTTTGAGTTGAGTGTATACAGTATGTTAAATATCATTGAAGAAATGTGGAAGACCCCTTTTGCGGAGTGGTCGAGACACACCCTCCCCAAGGGGAGGTCGAGAATTCGACTCCCAAGTTTACCAAGCAAAAAAAATAATAAAAATAAAATAAATATCATTGAAGCAATTGCAAGAGACTAATAATCTTTCGTGTCCTATATGGAAAGGATGGTCCCCCTATTCAAAAAATGAACATTCAAGCCAAAAGTGGGAGTTCATGGCAAAGATTTAAAGAAGAAAACATGAGAAAGTTGGGAAGGTTTTTAGAAGAGCAAGTTGTGGAAAACACAAAGACCCTTTTAAAGGGATGTTCCAAAAAGGAGTAGCAGGCACATCAATGCCATGCCCTAGCAAAAACATGCATGTGGAGGGGATGATTTTTAAGGATACCCCCCTCCTACATAATACTTGGTGATTGGTTGTGCACACACATTCCACTTTTATTTTTTTGTGATGCTCATCTTGACACACATCACACATGCATGCTTTGTTTGTTGGACCACTGAAAAAAAATCTCTGTATTACATTTTCTAAAATGGCTTGTCTACAAAGGTATCAATTTTCTTTTGGATCCCACCCCACTCAAAACAATTTACATGTGAGCCAATCCCTTCTCATCATTCTTGGTTTTTGGAAATTAGGGTTTGTTTGGCAGTGGTCCACACATCTCTCCTTTTCATTTCATCTTGTCTAGAACTTCCTAGCTAGGAACCCTTTCACATTTGAAAATGGATCTGTCTTGGGACTATTTAGTTGGCAGCTGGCATAACCTTGATTGTGAATCTTTCACAATATAGATCAGTTATATCTGACACTATCACAAAATTCCTAACTACTTTTTTAAAAATATTTTTCCAATGTTCATTAATTATGTTTATTTCACTTTCCATTCAATCCTCTTTACAGTATTAAACATAGTCTCATATACTTCATTAACCCCTCAAATCGTTATACCGAGGTATATATTTGGTTAGAAATTTTTCATATTCTATAATGATATTATTCATTTTATTGAAGTATATATTTCACATTTTTTAAATATGTATATCTCATTAGATGAGGTTAATGATTTTTAGAAAATAAAAATATGGGCGGACTGCGTTTGGAAGATTGAGTGTAACATTTTCTTTTATTAGTTAGAACTTTCACGGAGGTTGAAAAATATAATAAAGAAAAGTCCAAAGATTATCAATTGCATCATATGTCTTTAAACACGTGTACACAGTTTTTATATATTGTCCTTACACATGTAATTATTTATTTCTCATGTAAAATGAGCATATATACTTTTTATGAAAATACATGTTTTATTACATTAAGTGTACCATTAAAAATCAAAACACAAGCTTTCAAAAAGGTTTATAATGTAACAGTTTATGTCCTTTATCTTTTGTCTTTTAAGTCCTCGTTAGGTATGAAACATAAGCTTTTTAGGGTCCCCCAAATCCACTAAACTGTAGCACAGCAATTCATTTGTTTCGGCTCACATGGAATGAAAAGTCTTCTATTCAGCCAATGCAACCAAATCTAGGTCTGGTTTAGAACCCAGGATATATAGTTTGAAGGTAACCATTCCTAGACAATAAAAAAATAAAAATAAATAAATATAGTTGACAAAAATAACATTCATATAACATCCTTCATAGACAGCATGCAACAAAAATTCTCTGTCACATCAACTAGTTAAATTTCCAAAATGCCCATTACTACATCTTCTTTGGGTGGTAAGAGAATCTCTCCAAAAACATCTCCTTCACTAAAATAATGAGCATTTCTAACAAATCTCTTCTTCAATAGACTCCACAAACGGCTTTCTGATTTGAGGGGTGTAGATTTCACTCTCTAGCTATAGAGAGCCTTTCAATGTTCCCCACTTTTTTTCTTTTTTTTTGAGAGGCTTGTTAGAGTCACCAAATGATAAATGGCACCTTATAATAAAATAAATGATACTTTTTCACCCAAACTAGAAAAAAAAGTAGAGAACTTTGTTTGAAACTTCTTTCATTCAACTTCACAAAGCACAGGTCTGGCTGTCCATTGCACACCCTTTCCAACTGGTCTTCCCATTAGGGAAGCCCTGCAAATATAAATGAAATTGTTTATATATATTATATTATATTATATTAATATATATTCTATTAGAAAAGGGCACTGATACACGCAGTCTTTTTTACAGTCCCATACGTTAATATAACATATATATACTAGGTGCGTTATCATAGCATATGGGTCCTATCATAGTATATTACTTAATTTTTTTCAAAAAAAATATACTAATATATCTTAGTATATACTTTATTTCATATAATAACATGCACTTCAAAAGATGAGTGTCTGATTTTTTAAAAATCATTGACTGCAAAACAAGCTGCAATTGGGGATGTGTATCTTTTTCCGATTACGGCCCACGTCGTTAGATTGCGGGTCCATATATATAATACCGTCCGATATACCCCTATATACCTGCCGTTCGCCGCATATCGGTCCCCATATATATGCGGCATATATATATATATATCGCACCCGATATATACCCGTATATATTATCGGCACTCTATATATATATATATATATATATATTAATTATGCATATCATTTTTATAAAAAATATACATTATTAATTAAATAACTTATTTAAAAAATAATCAATACATGTGGACTGCAAATGGGACGGAACACATCATTTTCCATCCTTTTAATGGCCGTAGTCAGCTTTCAAAGAAAGCCCACAGAATGGCTCAGACGGCCTATAATCCAACGGGACAAGCCACTAAAAAGAATGGCTTGGCCCGTCAGTAAGTGAGATGGGCCTGGCCCAAATTTGTGAGGAATGCAATTTCATTAATTGATAAATAAACATGAAAAGGGATTTTTAGTTTTAAGTCCTCCGTAAACTATAGGCATTTAGCTATCGATCCTACCACTTCTTCATATTTAGGTTTTAATCTCTACATTTAAATAATATGTGCATTTTTAATCCCTGGAAGGACCTATTCCTAAATTATTTAATTTACTTTTTAGTCCCTATGAGGGACCTATTCCTTAAATTATCATTTAAATGTAAGGACTAAAACCTAAATATGAAGAACGTGAGGATATCAATCGCTAAATTGTCTATAGTTTACAGGGACTTAAAATTAAAATCCCATAAGAAAAATATTATATACAATCTATTTTACAATTCAAAACACAATTCGCACATATCTATATTTTTTAAAAATTATATATCTTAATTAATAAAATATATATATTTATAAAAGACGAAATATATACTCCAATGAATTGATGATATCATTTATTAAAAATGTGAAATTTTTTCAATAAGTTATATATCTCGATACAGTGAAGAGTGAAAGGGACTAATGAAAATATATAAAACTGTAATTGGAGACAATAAAAAAAACTTAGTTTACCGGATCTTAGAAAATAAAATGATTAACCAAACACATCTAGTTTGGCAAGAGGTTAAGGTTTCCGAGGATAAATTATCCTAATTTTAGAAAATTATGATAAAAAATAGGGATAAATGTTATTCCAAGCATTTAAGGTAGAGCAAAAAATCTTCATTTTCATTTTAAAATCTTAATTATTTTTTTATATAAAAAATAAAATAAAATAAGTTCTCCCTCTTACTTATCTTTACAATTATTTTTTATTCCATCATTTATCCCCCACAATTACCCTAAGCCCCGGTTTGGATATGGAATAGGCAACGGAATAACTTGGAATAAAGCAGAATAGATATTTTTCAGTGTTTTGATGCAATGAATATCCTGGGATGATCTATGTCAGAATAGACCGGCATAGGAGGATAGATGAATTACAGCCAACAATTGAATTAAAGTTATTTCATCTTATTCCACTCAAAGTATTATATGAGTCCACTGTCAAATCAACTGTCATCACCTCTTATAAATCAACTATCAAATTAATTATCATCATTTTTTCATCTTTTATAAAATTTTATCTACATTTTATTTATATTTTATCTAAACAACATAAACTTTATTATTATGATATTCAATACGAAATTAATGTAAAACACAAAATCATTTATTTCATTAATATATTCACCTATGTTGGTTACAAGTGTGTTACCTGAAATAAATCTTATTATGTATCGAGTCGTTGAAACTCTTCCAAATATCGCACAAGTTGGTAACATGCGTTCCCTCTTGTAAATCGTTTCGAAAACTCCCATAAATCGTTTTCGCAGTCTCTCTCTCTCTCTCTCTCTCTCTCTGTACAGTCACTGATGGAATCGTCCACCACCAACACAACCCCCAACGGAGAAGCCCCCAAAGGTACGACCGAAGGCCTCAGCCCGTTCGAGAACGACGGGCCGACTCTCCACGGCCTCCTCTGCACCACCTTATCCACCGTCTTCTCCGCCGATTCTTCATCGACCCTGTTTTATGAGGTCAAGACCGCCTGCGCCGATGGAGGTCCCCGTGTTGCCGAAGCTTGCAGAAACACAGCTCGGGACGTGCTCATTTGGACTCGTAAAGGGGGGACCTTTCGAGCCCTTCTTGTCGTTTCGGTGCGTGCATTGTTTTTATAAAAAAGATTTGATTTTGGGTTTTTTTTGGAGAATCTGAAACATGGGTTTTGTGGAATTTGTGGATTTTTTGGTGGGTATGATCTGTGGAAGAAATTTATAGGTGGGTTTGGAAGAAAGGATGATTTGTCGCTTATGTTTTGCAGGAATGGAAACAATTAGTGTTTTTTTTTTTTTGGCTGATTTAGAATTTTTTGTGTTTGGTGCAATGGGTTTGAAGAAGGAATCAAATGCTTCCCCAAATTTATGTGTATTGTTAAGTTTTAGTATGCTGAATTGCTCGATCATGGAATTGGGTTTATATATAATGTAAAATTGAGATCAGGTTATACGCCTATCACGAATCACCACCCTAAGTCGGTCATAAGAATGGGGAAAGTTGTCTCTATCTGAAATTTTTGGATCTTTTTAGGAGTCCTGTTAGTCTTTTTGATGTATTTTTATCATAAGGAGTTGGACTTATTAGGAGAAGTGAATGTTCCAAAACTTTGTACTTTGTTGGGTTCACACTTCACATTATATCCGTGGAGTTCTTTGGGCTCAATTTGTAGAACAACTGTGTTGGAGATTTTAAATGCAATATCATACCCATTGATCCTATACATTTGTGGTATTATGCTTTGAGTATAGTATCTGATATAATGTTGTTGCTACTTTTCTACTTTCGACAAAGGCCCCATTTGAAATTAGTTTTCAAACTTATTCTACTTATGCAAAATCAATATTTTCAGATAATTAATTCCACAAGGTTTTTTTTTTAAAAAAAAATCAGCTTTTGCTTTTATATAAGCAGATATATAAAAACTAAAAATGGTTGAGAGCAACTTTTATGAAAAAACTGGTTGAGAAAATTGGTTCTAAACGAGGCCAGAAAACAAAGAAATTTTCAAGTGGTTATCCTGTATATACTTGTTGTCACAAACTAGTATTTTTTATTTTCATCTTCTATAGTAGCTTGTACTTGATAGTTTTTGAAGAAATGTAGATGTTTGCTACCCGATTTCATTACTGAACTCGAATTACAAAATCTGAAATGGGGGAGAATAGATAAACACAAACCAGACAAGCATTAAAACAAAAAACTGCTAGACGAACCATAAGCCTCAGGTTAGAAGAGGGCTCTAACCAGCCAGGCTCTTAGCCTTCCCTCTCATCCCGTGAGTTTCATGTATCCGTCTCGGATTTGAACATCCTCCGCTCTCGCTACATGTCAGGCCCAATCTCTGATGAGCCCGCGGAACATGTTCTTGTACTTGATAGATAACAGATTCCTAGATATTGTGTGTTTGTAATTGCAATTTGTTTGACAGTTTGGATGATGTGTTTGTTTTGCATTGTTTTTTAAGTCTAATTACATAAGGAAATCCTTTGATATACAGGTTGGAACAATCACTCTCTTGGCGCTGACAGGGTTTCTGGTTTTCATGCTATTTTTTTTTGGCCGCAACAATCAACGCGATTGTCATCTCTCTTCTGATGTCTTTGGTAGCTGTCGGAGGATTTCTAGCTCTCTTTTTTGCTTGCCTAATAGCAATATATATTGGAGCTTTGTCGGTTGCAATGTTTGTTATATCTATCATGACCATCACAACAATCACTGCTGTGATTGTAGCTACAGGTGACCATTTTCTATATTGGATTCTGCTTTTCTTATACGTAGACTAGTATATTTCATCTGTCATTATCTTCTGCAACTCAATAAAAGAAGCTTTATTTAAGATATTGGTAAACATAGATGCATTACTGGTTTCAAGTAACGAAGTATAAATTTTGAGGGGACGATGAGAAGAGTGAATAAAGGGTCAGCAATATTTATTTGGTTATTTACTTGCATTACTTCTTATTATGTGCTATAGTGACTGATGTTCTTTCCACCCTATAACACCGGACACCTACAGAAATACATGTGATAACTTCATTAGTACAAATGCAAATTTACCGCGAGATTTTATGTTTCCATGCATTGTTTTTTTATATATGTTTCTTTGATGTCTTCTCTTTTTTCACTTCTCCTTGCACCAATATATTAACTCTGTTCAAACATGTTTCTGAAACACATCTTGGCAGGTTGGCAAATGTATTCCCTTTTCACTGGGATGTTTGGAGTTCGAGTCTTACTCCTGTTATGATAAGATTTCAAAAAAAAAAAACACACACTTGTTCTAGAACAATTCCGAACATAACCAATCCAATGGCACAACTAAGGAGAATCAACAGACATTTTCACGTCTATTAAAACACATGAATTTTAAGGAAATCCAAATTTTGGTCATGCTAGGGAATCCTACATAGATTCAATGATTCCCCTACCTGACTGCCACAATTTTTTACTATGATATTCGCATTTCTCATTATTAAACCACTTCTGCAGTCATAAAGAGAATTTCTCTTCTGCTCATACACAGGGTGGGTTGGGATTCTTGTGGACTCTTTGGCTTGCTGCCAGGAAAAGTGTGGACCTCACGAAACACTCACTGAACATGACAAGTTCTGCGATCTCAGCGTATTCTGCCGCACGACAAGCTCGTCATCAGGAGCCCTCCAAGTCTGCCTAACAAAGCCAGTGAATACCAGGTAATGTGATTTATGCACAGGTGGTGATTATGCACAGATAAGAGCAAAAACAAGGCTTGGAGAAAGACCAGTAGACTGTTTTCAGACTAATAATGATCATCTCCAGTACCAGAATAGTTGTCATGGGGACATACTTGTCATTATGTTCAAGTGGTATGAGACTGAATCATTGATTTTTCAGTTTCTTTGATTGCATCAGAACATGTTCCCTTGATTTGTCTCATTTTTTGGGGATAAGTATTCTGTTTCACTCGAGACGACCAAAATATTATTCAATGTGAAAGCTTGCTTGAATAACTCTACTTGATCAGTCATTGTTATACTTTTTTCGTTTTTTTGGAGCGAACCAACGAATTTGTTGTCTATGTGATCATGTCATAGTTTCCTATTGGAAAATGATACATTCAACCTTATCAGTTCACAACATGTTGATTTTTAAAATATATATATATACACACACACACTCACTTATCAATATGTGTTATTATAAAAAATAAAATTATATTATATTTATTTAAATCAGTACATATTTTTCTGTTAAAAATAAAAAATAATAACAATATCTTATATACTACACTAGAGTATATATTGCACAAAAACAGTATACATTCCACTGGTATATTGTATAGACGGCGCCTTTTCTCATTTAGCGGAAAAAAAACATTGCATCCTATTTTGTCCAAAAATGAATATAAAATAATAAAGTAACACTGCATTTTGTCCAAAAATGAATATAAAATAATTGTAACACTAAAAATGAATATAAAATACTATAATGGGAAATAACACTCTTGGTATTACTAAATCAGTTTAAATGTATAAGAGAGTATAACAATTCTAAGTAATTCAAAGGTGTTATACTCACTTTATCTATTCCCATGGACCCACATGTTAAATCAACTTTTTACACCTAATCACATCATATCACCTATCAACATCTCTTATACATCAATGGGGCTCACGTGTCAAATCAACTTTTTACATCTTATTTATATTCTATTCTTATTAACCAAACAACACAACATTTATTCTTACGTTTTCCAATGAGAATAAAAAAAACACAACCAAACAGAAAATTTCGTATTCATGTAGAATGATTATCTATACTGGTATAATTATCTATCCAAAATAACTCGATTCCTCAATCCAAACAGTGCAGAAGAGTGTTGTGACACAATTATTTTTACAGTCGTATAAACATTCCGAAATAACGAGGTATATAACTTATTAAAAATCTTTTATATTTTCTATTAATGGTATCATTCAATTCATATTAGAACATTTACTTAACTTTTTATAAAATACATACATCGTCAAATGAAGTGTCTGATTTTAAAAAATTAAAAATATGTACTGTCTACATTTTAAACTATGAGTACAGAGATTGAAGAGAAATGATTTTGAACCTAGATTCAGTGATAACAATGACACAATTGAACATCATGAGTATAAAACGATTCTAAATTTTTTTTTCACCATTTTAAATGGATCATGTAAACATCCACCCCAACATTTGCCTGAACCCAGTGTCAAGAGACATGATGTTTTGGCAGTCGAACCAAAATTTGATACCAAAAATTAAACAGGTCCAGATAAAGCCTGAAACAAAAATAATAGGAATGAAAAAACCAAAAAAATTGTCCAGCACCGTTACTACCAGTCACAGCCGCCGCTCTTTACATTTTAGTTTCAGATATCTCGATCCAATTTCTTCTCTGTTGCATGCCTATCTATGATTTTTCTCATCAAATTTAATGCCTCATCTCAACTCTCTCTCTCTATCTCTGTATCTCTCACTTAGCACTTGTTGGCTTGTTGTTCACAATCTTCTTTTTAACGCCACCACTCTGTTCCTTTCCTCCACCACCACCACTACAGGTGTTCCCGTTGCACTCCGGTTCCTTCGGAGAACACTCCGCAGCGTCGCCTTTTGACGTCTCCCCTACGGGCTCCACGTCCTGTGGCTCTGGAATCTCCGACAGTGTGCCACCACCTGCCTGCGGAGACTGGCCCGAGCCGGGTGGGGGAGGAAGACCCCAGTGCCAGGGAGTGGAAGCCGAGGCGGGGCGTGCCTCGGAGGGACCGGTGTCCAGCCCGTCGAGACGGGTGGCAGTGCCACCGGAGGTTGGGTGGGTGCCGCGTATGGCACAGAAGGGCCTACGGGAGGTGCGGCCACGAAGATTGGTTGCATCCCGTTGGGTGGTGGGAGATGTTGGGCACGGATCGGTGGGGCGGGCAGCACGCCAGAGGTGGGGACCACTCCGTAGTGCTTGGGGCCCGGACCGTGGTGGCGGACGGGGCCTGATGGACCCCTACCCCATGGTGCATGTGGGCCCACTGCTATGGATGGAGAGAAGCGTGGCCCGTCCGAGGACAGGTGCCTCTTCGGTTGGGACTTTGCAAAGGTGACGATGATGCGCTGCTTGCGAATGGAAGGGATGGCGTGTTTGGTAAAATCCGCGCTTCTCCCTTGCATCACAAGCAGATTCCTGTGATGTCCAAAGAGGGATGAATTAATAAGTGCTGCAGATATATGATTCAGTTTGATGTTCCAATTCCAATGTGGAAAGCGTACCCAGGAGCAAGAGAGACCCTGATAGCCCCCTTGTATTCACCCGGGTGATCCATCGCAATCATTCGGCCAAAAACCATGTCGCATTCGGTTAGGAATAGACTGGAAACTGGCCTCCCATACCAAGATGGCCACGCATGAGGATGCGAGTGGTCCCCCTGCACATTTTTTTTGGCCACCTTCATTTCAGATGTTCTTGAAAGCTTTTGTTGATTTTGCTAGGTCTGGAAGGTTACGTACCTCGTTGTAGAAATCTATGATGCAAGAATCTGGCTTCACTGACATGACTTGTAAATTAAGCAAGCGATCAATGATGTCTTGCAGTAAGATGGGGATAGGCTCCAATTTTCGATCTGAAAAAAAAAATTTTAATAAATCAATTTTGAAGGCCAGGATGTTTACTTTATGGAGATATGGAAGCAAAGCTGGCTTAATTGTTATAGACATGCGCAGAACTTGCCTTTCGATATTCCGGCTGGGTTTTCATCTTCTGGAGGTCCATCAGTGATGGAGATGCCCAATTGAACCATTTCTCTTCCATGACCTTTATTTGGTCTCTTTAATACCACATATGTCTGATCTGCTTGATGTCAATCAAATAGGGGAACATTGAGATAAATGCAAACTGGATTTTATTCCAAAGAACCTCATGAATGAGATATCATACATGAAACCAAAGCTATTGCAAATTTTGCAAGTCAACGGTAAAAAAAAGGTAACAAAACAAGACCAGTGATGTGATCTTAACCCATCAACTAAAGTATCAAAATCAATTGGATGGATCAGAAAAAATCAGATAATACCAAAAGCCGCTGAGATTTAAGACAAACATAGCATTTCACTGTCACCTATTAATTAATTCATTTGGTTGATTACATAAAAATTTCTACATGAATGTCAGCATGAAAGGAAAACCATTGAGATTTAAAGACAGACAAGAACAGAGCTGATAATTGATAAATAAAAGGAAAGTAAAGCATGCCAAAAAAATATAAACATGAGATTTAAGGTATCAAGTAGGAGCCAATGAGGCAAGTTATCACGCTTTAGTAACATGAAAAACTAAACTTCCACTTCAGGCATCCCCCAAACACAAACAGATCTTCCTACATTACTAGGTCATCAAAAAAGCCACCAACCAGAGGAGTCCCGCATACAACAGGGTGTTGGGTGGGAAAGAGACAGGATATGGTACTAACCTTTGGGCACAAAATGTCTGCTCTCAGAACCCAAACCCAGGACTTTATCTTAACCTCTTTCCACATAACTACAGTGCTAAAAATATTCTTCTAAGAAAAATATCTGGCAGCTAATGAAGCTTAGTGCCCACAAAAGAGAGATTCACTGCATTCTGCACGGCAAGATCCCTCTCCTTTTTTCCATCTCTTGAAGTAACCTAATCAGGTCATACAAGGACTCCACTTGTATATTCAAGAACCCAGAAGCCCATGATGCAATTACATATCTCAATCCAAACACTGATGGGCTTTGTTAGTTTGTTTTAACCCTTAAAAAGCCAAATCTCAATTTGAATACCAAAAGGACCAAAGGTAAAGTTGTGAAAAGCAAAGAACTCCTCTACAATTTCTGGCCCCATATTCCGGCAGGTGTGCCATGGGGGAATATTTCCGTGCATTAATCATATATATTCTGATCTTAGTAAACAGTTGGTGGCAGGCATATTGATAAATGTATTATTGTTATGAAAAAGTGACAGCTTTTCCAGGGTTTTTCATATACATGGAGAGAGAAGAAACAATTGGCTTTAGGAATCACAAATCTGAGGAGAACAGTAACAAATCTTGATCCCACCTGCCAATGTCCAAGAAACAAATGTATACATATAGCACATTATAATGCCTAATGTGAGTGTTAAAATTCAGATGTTGACATTTATTGCGGTATTTGCCCTAAGCCTGAGACCAAGAATCGCCAGATCCAGTGTCAACTGATGAAGAACGAAACTACAAAAACTACCCCATTTGTGAATGACACCAAAAAACCTGAATATAATATGCTAACAATAAATCTTCAAAAAATATATACTTGTACCATACTTTGTAAAATATCTATTCTTCAGAGGTTTGCAATGCCAGTTTTCATGTCATAGTTTTTCTGACACATTCCTGTTGAAATGCCCGCCAACATTATAATTACATTTCACTAGTCCTTTCAATTCAAATCATCGAATTACTTATATTAGGAATTTTGACATACAATAGAACATAATGAGGTTACATTACCAGTGACAAAAACATGCAGTTTATTATATGGCATAAGCATTTTCCAGAAATCATAATTAATTTTAAACCATTGTTTACGTATGTTTATGCTTCATATCTAGCTTCATGCCCCAAGACTTATGCCTTCAGGATTCCACAAATAGCTTTGAACATATAGAGGTATATGCATCATTCAGTAAGAACCCACACCTTAAAACATATAGAGGTATATGCATCATTCCACCATAAAAAACCCACACCTTACACCTATATTTCACATTTTCTCTAAAGCCCGTTCATCTAGACACACACTTTGTCCTAATGGATGGTAACAGGTAACTGCATTACATAGATTTTTCTGCCAACCTTCATGCACACCCCCCCCCCCCCCCCCTTCTCTCTTAGCAATTAGACCAGGGTAAAAAAAAAAAAAAAACTCTTTTTGGCTTCATGGTTCCATAGAAATTAAATCACACAAGTTGATCTATATTTCTAAAAAAGAACATTGTGAACTTCATTTCTTTCAACGAATGAAATCTCAACAAAAATCTACAATCCCCGAGATCTCTTTGTCACAATGTTAGAGATCCATCTTCTGCACCAAGTTAATGGTACCCATACATTATGTTAAGTATAAATTTCTTATTCCTTGGGTAAGAGGATAAAGCACCAAGCCTTGATGCTTATGCAACACCTAGTAGTGTCTAAGCTCCCCGTCTCACACCTTTGCCTATTTAAAGCCTGATGTAGGCTAATTTATACCAACAAAGATTTATAGAAGACAAACTGGGTAATGAAGAATAGTAGAATACCCATCCAAATCCATGTTGTTGAGCTTAAATTTCATATTCCTCGGTACAGCTAGAATACAAATGGGGTAAAGAAGAAATATCCATCAATGTCCATGTTGTGGAGGTTAATTTTCATGTTCTCAGTACGGCTAGAAAAACTGGGTAATGAAAACCTATCAAAAGTCCATGTTGCTGTTTCCTCATTATGGCTAGAATGCAAACTGGGTCATACAGATACTCATCCAAATTCACACTTCATTCTAATAAAGAGAAGCAAAAGAACAGATGACCTTGCCTTGAAATTCTCTTCTCCTCCCTGCATTTCTCATATCATTTACCAATGTAACAATCCTTGAAACCTCTGAGCTGTCAAACAGATTGTTATATAGTCTGAGTCCTTCAACAACATTGACCTAAAGAGAAATAACTTATGTTATTCAAGCATCGATAGTCACATTACAAGAAGTGATTTGAAATTTTAAGGTAAGAGAACGTAAAGAGTTGATGACTTGTAAAGTTCACAAGATCTTACCGCTTTCCCTTCAATTAATTCAGAGCTTACAAAAGTCTTAGGAACTGTCTTTCCCCTTTGCTTCTCCTCTTGATTTGAGATGGTTTCAGCACTACCCAGTGGAATGGCATTCTTGCAACCTGACTCAGAAGAAAAAATAACAAAATCAGGAGTTTTATCCTCGAATCATAACTTAATTTTCATTCACAAATTACCCATAGTGCGTGATTATTCAACACTCAAAGTTAACATTCATATGAATTACATGCAGTTAATATCATCTATGGACAAGCACGACATTCACACCCTGCAGGGTGTGTTGATCAAGGAGGGAACTAGTGCTCAACAAAACAGAGTCGAAGAATTACAGGGTTGCCAGTATCTCGAAACAATCATGTGGAAGACAAAATCATGTTTATACTTCTTGACATTTGGAGCAATTTAAGAAAGGTGTCAAAAAATAAATTCATATCTAGCTTTCCCACGTATATTCAAGCATCTGTTATATATTCAGGAACAATTGAACAAGCACACTTTTCAGGCATGGAGTCATGTCACCTTCAGTGGCCACAGGCCCCACGCTACCGGAGTCAGTCTCATTTGGTTCCCCATCTTTTGGGCTGCAATCTGCTTGCCCACTAGTAACAACTTCTACCCCTGCATGCAATTCACAACTTAGTGCATGCACAATACCGAAGATGTGGAATATATAGCTTTCAGATAACTTTGAGTGGGCACCTCTTAAATAGATATAATGCTTGCACAGGAAAGCATAAACAACTACCCAGGATTACAAGTGAAAGATTGTGGAACAAAATATCATAATCAAGAAATCACACCTCAATATTTCTATTACACTACATCTTGATATTAAAATATCATTGTCACACAACCCAAATTACAGAGAAATAAGATCAAAGTACAGCTGCAATTCCAAACAAGTGGATCGCACCCAATAGTCATTTTCACTAGCATTCAGGGCCCACATTTCAGTGTTCAAACGATTATAGATGTACATAGGGCATATAAGAAAACGCAGTGCAATAGTTGGCTTTCACCATTCATGCCTCACCAGCAACCCAGACTCCTAAACAGATGCACCTCATTCTTGTCACTGAACACCCCGATCATAATTGAAACATAAAACTACCCAATCACGATAGAAAAAGAAAAAAAAAAGCATTACCTTCTTTCTCCACTGACTTCCCCGAACCTTTTTCTTCCGTCGCTGCCACTACCTCCTCGCCTTTCTTCTTCCCTGCCTCCTCCCCTCTCTCCACTCCAGCATCAGGACCACCAGAATGGATGGCCGGATTCCCATTTCGGAACCCATGATTCTCCACACGATGGACCTGCCTATAGTTGTTTGAGGGGGACCTCTTCAGCTCCTTCTCCGCCACCCCCTTCGGATGCTCGAACTGTCTCTGCTGCTGCTTCCTCCACGCGACCTGCTGAAGCGCAAAAACCACCTCAGCCACGGGGAAGTACTGCTGCATGTGGAGCACAGGCGTCCAGTTGCACCGCCGCTGCTGCACGCACCCCATCACCATCTCGTACTCCCCCGGCTCGCCTGTGGTCCTCAAGTGGTGGACCAGCGAGTCGATGATGGCGTTTGCCGCCGCAAACTCGCTCCTCAGCCACGATATGAACCCGTCCCGCTCGTCCGGTAACCACTGTTGCCTCTGCTGCTGCTGTTGCTGCTGATGCTGGTGGTGGATATCTCCTCCTCCTCCGCCACCACCGACCACCGGGAACTGCATTTTGTCTGAAATCACAGAATTTCCTGACGCCATTGCCATGCCCGTCAAAAGCAGTCCATCCAAATCAAAACTCACGCAGGATCAACGGTTACTGAGCACTCCAGAACAACAAAAACTAATTATAAATAATCCTGTACAATGCAGTTGAGATCCGGAGGTGATAAAACAAATCGAAAGCAAATTGTGGATACAAAAACAGATAATCAAAAGCTTCGAATTGAGCCGATGCGATTCGAAACCAATTCAGAGGAAGATCGATCGACTCTCTTCGAATGCCGATCCGGATCTGAATTTCCAGATGATCGGAGCCGATCGACCGATCAAGCAACCGTGAATCAGAGAGAGAGAGAGAGAGAGAGAGAGAGATTCAGAGGAAGAGAAGCTTCGAAGCGGAACCAAATCTAGGGTTTGAGAGAGGTGGCTTGTGGAGCACGCATGTGCTCTGAAAATGGCGAATGTGAGAGAATTTCAGGAGCAGATGAGTCTCGGACCTAAAAAGGAAGATCCGGTAAGAGGGGAGGGCAGTTTCGGTATTTTAAGTTCCAAAATTAGTTTCGGTACTTGTTCGAACCGAGCTCGTTAGGAGGCGTCACCGGCTATCGCCTGTCCGAAACTTACCGTACTCCGCTGGTGAGTTTTATTTAATGTTTTACGCGACATTTGGTCCAATCGGACCGTTGAATCGCGTGGATGTTTCTTTGACTGCGGCGAAGTACGGTAACGGGACTCCAAGAGCAACGCGTTCAACGTTTTCGGCAGATCGCGATGGGTCGAACGGGCTGTGAATCTCGAGAATCGCGAGGTTTATCGGGATCAGCGACGCATTGGGGATGATTTGAGGATCAGACCGTCCGGACAGGGTGAACGCGGGATTGACTGATGCCATAATGTGAAATGACGCGTGTTGACGGTACGTCCCACCATGAGCCCTCGATTTTATATACGTACATTCCAACGGTATATAAAATAATACAGCATATAATATATCAGTAATTTTTTTTAAGGAGCAGCTGATTCATATCAAGCAAAACGAGATAATAATAAGTCGAACTCAAGGAGAATAAAAGACATGAAATATAAGAGAAGATCAGAACATAAAAGCAATGAGAAAGACACAAAACAAACGCGTTCTTGATAGGACCACAAAAGCAGACGTCGTCCCTCAAAACACACGAGTTGTGTCCCCTCGAGCGGGCGTCTTGATCCAGGGTCGGTTTAGGTTCAACAAACATTAAATAATTTAATTGTCCAACACATTTATGATTGTCCGATCTTTTCAATCATGTTTGAATAGTTTATGTACATTTTGTATTTAAAAAGCTATAAATTCACAAACTCAAATCCAAACACATTTTTAGTTTTTAGCTTTTCAAATCACCGTCTTTCTTTTTTATGTCAAAAAATCTTGTGAGCAAAAATCTAATAAAAAATGTTTTAAGTTATACCTCACATCCAAACGCAACATTCATCTTATTGTGATTAAGATATTTTATAATATTTCAAAATAAAACTTATCATGCAATTAAATTTTAAACCTTCTTTTTTAAGATTCAATTAATTTTTATATTTCAATAAAATGGGACAGTTACAAACATGTTGGACAATCAAATTGTTTAACACCTGTTGAACCTAATTCCATCCCCTTAACCCCCTGTTTGGATGGGATCAGATTAGGTACAACACACGTTTGACAATTTGATGGTATTTACATATGGCCGTTCTTAATTATTTTTACAACTCCATGTGAAATGTAAGAAAATTTTCAAAGTTGCCTAAGAGCTAAAACCCATTGTCCACCCTTTTCAAAATACTTCTTGATAAATAGATATCGGATCATCTATAACTTGCTACAGGCTCCTCCTTATAGCAATCAATGCATTTCCGCCACGTATAAACTCTTATCGGTAAGAAACTCTGTCATCCACTCACTTTGACAAAAAATAAAATTTCGTATCGACAAGAGTTTAAACGTGACAAAAATGCATTAGCTGCTACAGGGAGGAGCCTATAGCACACTACAGACAATCCAACTCCTAATAATTGAGTAGGCCACTATATAAGATGATAAATTTTTACCATTCAATTGATGCAAGACCCATCCCTTTTTGAATCAGTGCACATTTTTAATTTGTTATAAATATATACTGGTTTTATACACGTGTCAAATGCACATGATTCAAAATATACATAATATAATGTTAATGCAGATAGGATAACACAGTATAAATGAAAAATATTTGTAGAATATTGAAAATTCAACATATAAGTTAATAAATTTGTATACTGTGTAATATATATTTTTGTATTATAATAAAAATAATACAACAAATATTTTTAGAATTCAATTGGTATAAATTCAGTGAATATTGTTAAAAGTTATAAAAAATAATAAATCTTAAAAAAATCAAAATCACATAAGCAACAGCATTACCAAATGTCCTTTTGTAACTAACACCCGAATTATTATTTCGTTGTATATTTATTATGATGGTTGGAACATCTCTCTCTCTCTCTGACTATTAAATGCATCCGGCAATGCATGTTTCAAACACTAATAAAACAAGTGGAACGACATTGACCTGAAGGAGTGTTGAGTTGGACTTTTATATTTAAACCCATCATTAAGAGATATTTATCAGTTGATGACCCGTTTTAAAGATAAATAAATTATAATTTGATCCTTCGTTCGACAATCAGTCAATCACCAAAGAATCTGTTTGGCGCGACTTTCATTTCGCCAGTACAAACGCAAACTATGCATACGAAAATTATCCATTTTTCTTATTTTAAATATTATCATTTTTATGAAAAATATTGGGGTGAATTGTTCAAATACCTTTTGATCAAGGGTCTAATTTTTTTTCTATTCTTAAATTTTTTTTTTATTTACCCCTAAAATCTGATCCTATTTTTTTTTACCCTGACTTTTCATAATACTCGAATTACCCCTTATAGATAGTGTTAAAAATACAGAAATATAATATGATATATACATAAATAATATAAATAGTTACAGATATCTAATAGTTATCTATAAAAAAATATTAAAGTACGGGCTTCCCAAATTATATCAAAAATACAACAAAAAGTTAAACACCTAAATAAATTTTCATTTAGCAATATGAAAAAAATTAATAATAGCATGAATCTAAACTGAAAATTTATGAGCGATTGTAATATTTTAATAGAATTGCTTCTTAATCCATATATTAAACAATTATAAAAACTAGCATTTATATAACAATATAACGAAAATTACAAATATAATGCTGAATGGTATAATCTACCATTTACATAAAATATCATATATCATTCTATAACAATTACAATAGAAATTATAAAAACTATAATTTACAAAACAGATATGTAATGTCATATATAGAATTAAACTAAGAACATATAAATTACATAAATGTAATAATCAATTCCAGAAAGTTAACGATCAATTACAAAAATGTAATACTAATTTACATATGAGACTAGTTTATGTATAAAAAATGAGGCGACATACATGAGTAAAAAAAAAAGGATAATTTATAAACAAAAAAAATATATAGAAAAAAAATATATAAAGAGCATGAACAATATATATTGTCTTCTATATATATATATTTTTTTATATATATACACCAGGGAATAGTCGAACGATTTATTTATTTATTTATTTATTGAGAAAAACTGTTTTTTCTGGTATGCATGTAATGAACTACAAAAACGGAACAGAAAGACCTTTTTTTTGGTAAAAAAAGCTTTTTGGGCAGCGACGTGGGCCGTTCGATCTATGAGAAAAATGCATTTAAAGGTCCATGAAACACGCATCCAACGGTCGAAAAATCAATTGGTGTGTGAATCGCACAATAACTGTTGGATACGATTTTTCCGTCAATAATATCGATTTAATGCGTTTACATGCCCAGAATATTATATAAATGACCTTAAAACGTGATCGAATATTTAAATATTAAACGGCCCACGATGGACGCCGCACCTGCCGTTCGCCGCACCTAATCGATTAGTTTTTATGAGGCCCTATATATATATATATATTAAGCAGAAAGCTAAAAAGTGTGCTAATAATTAAAATGATTAACGTTGTAAAACACGATTAAAATAATTGGTTTAATTAAAAAATTAATTTTTAGTATAAACAAGTTAATTTTTAAAAAGTAAAAATAATATACTTTTTAGGAATCAAGTCTATTTATACCACTTTATTCAAAATCTTATTTTTCATATGTATTTTCAAACGGACTCTAAAATATATAGCTGAAAACAAGATTTGGGTGTAGCATCCATTATGTCTCAAGAGCATATATAAAAACAATTAAAAGTGAAATCAGAAAATATCAAAATAAATTAGTATAAAAGTACACGATAACAAAAAAAATTTTGACTTGATTTTTTTTCTTTATAATGCAGAGATCTTTCGTAATTGACCTTACGGCTAAGTTAAAGGATAATTACCTTCGTCTGTTTATCGTTGTCTCATAAAAAATTCTTTGAAATTTTGTTAAAAATTAATTCAAAATTTGACCATAACTAATAAGAAAATTCCAAGTGGTCAAAGATAAAATGACCTCCACCTAATATCCATGAATTGTTAAAATTACAACTCTCATATAGATTTAAATATCAAAGCTAATATGTCTTTACACACAGGCTTGTAGTTTCATAGTTAGATGAAGTCACAGAATTTTTCACATCGACCGTCGAATGCGATAGGCCCACGATTGAACGGGCCACGTCGCGGCCACACCCGCCGTTCGCCGCACGTAATAATATATATATATATATATATATATATATATATATATATATATATATATATATATATATATATATATATATATATATATATATATATGGTCGCGATTACGTGCGGTGTGCGGTCGGTGCGGTTTACGACGTGGGCCGTTCGATCGCGGGTCCATCGCATCCAACGGTCGACGTGAATCGCACCCGACCGTCCGATGCGATGGACCCGTGATCGACGGCCCGTGATCGCGCACCGCACCGACCGTAAACCGCATATATATATATATCATGTTTTTCTAAAACAGGTTTATACGCTATTTGAAGTATATATATATATTTTTATAATGAGACATTTTTATTTTTAAAAATCAAAATGTGCGTGTAAGCTGCAGGCATGCTAACACGGCCGCGTTTAACATGTTCTTAAATATCAGATTTAAATTAAAAAAAAACTAATGAACTGTACCTAATCAAGATATTTTTTTGATAACTGTCTTCCTAAGAAAAGTAAAATTTAAAAACCAAATGTAGGTCTCATCAAAATTATGTACCAAGCAATGAACATGTCGGGACAATTAGCTGTTATTGCCCAAAGTTGTACATGCCTGCTTATCAGGGGACAAACAATGCAATTGCCTAGGAACTCTTAACAGGACCCGGTGGAAAATTTTCATATCAGTAAATACCAATGAGATTTTATCGGTATATGTTTAGATAAATGAAATTAATAAAATATTTTTAACTATTTGATAGATATATGTCATCCATACAAACATGTGCTAATGGAAATCTCATCCTGGTATGAAATATTTTTCAATTGGGTGGATTGAAACGGGTTTGGATAATTTTATTAGTATGCTAACAAAATCTTGTTCTAAATTCATCTCAACGAGTTTTAAAGAACTCAAACCCGTCGGATCCCATCCTGATTAGAAGGGAGAGATTTAAGAATTCCAATTTTTTTAATATTTAAAATTCTTTTTAAATTATAAACTAAATAATTATCTTTATTCTTTATGGTATACAATATTACTTAATACATATTAAATATTTTATCAATTATAAAAAATAATATAATTGATTAGTTTTATTTATGCATCATATTAATTTTAGACAATATAAGTAATTTAAACATGATATAACGAGACAATTTTTACACTTGAATCTCAAACCTATTCCATACCTTCATCGGATTAGGACAGGTTGGATTTGAGATTGATACTTAGGTGAACAAATTTGTCCTAATAGGATGAGTCGAAGTGGGTATCTTATTCATCCCATTTCACTACCATCTCTACTTTTACACTATATTTAGTCCTTATTATACCTAAATTGTCATTCAATTGGATTCTAAGTTCTAACCGGTCCCATCTTGACTCGACCTGGTAAAAAACTACTCCACCCGATGCATTGAACCCAAGGCTATTAACCCCCGTTTTGATACAGAATATGATTTATTATTAAGTATTTATTTATCCGAGCATAAGTGAGTATAAATAAGGATAAAATGATTTTGTGTTTGATTGTGTTTTGAATTATTCTCGTTGGGAATCGTAAGAATAAATATTTTATTGTTTGGATAAAATATGAATAAAGTATGGATAATGATTTATAAAAGGTAAAAAAATAATGATAGTTGATTTAACAGATAATTTATAAAGAGACGATGACAGTTGATTTAACAATGGGCTTACTTACACTTATTCTTTGAGTGGAATAACCTATGATAAATTTTATTCTATGGGTTGATTGGAATCCATATACCACTTTATACCAGTTTATTCTGACACATTTTATCTGGGCTTATCCGGGCTTTTCAAACGGCTTTAAAATTTTATCTATTAATACTCTAATAAATTGAATATATTAGTTTATAAAATGTGTAATTTTTTTAAGCAAAATATATATTTGCTTACCATAAAAATACGTGATCAACAAAATATAAAATAAGGAAGGGTGGGGCTATAACCACCCTACAAGTTGTCCTACCCACCCCATAAAAAAATTAATTTATTTCATATCTAACCCACCCCATGTTCGACATAAATGACGTCTTCTGTGTTTAATATTGTTCGACATAGACGATGTCTTCTGTGTTTAAAATTGTTCGATCGACATGATCTATGTCGAACAATCTTAAACACAGAAGACATCGTCTATGTCAAACTCGTGGGGTGGATTAGATATGAAATAAATTAATTTTTTATGGGATGGATAAGATAACATGTGGATGGCTCTAGCCGCGCTCAATAAGGAAGTCATTCCTATTATTTAATTTCAAAAAGTATAAACTTAAAAAATTTCAAAATTTCTTGTTAGAATATATTAAAGGGACTCAAAAAAAGGGTTGTGTCTGATATTTTCCATTACGAATTATTTTTTTGAATAAAACAAAATTAAATATTTGGTCACGGAAACTCTCCCTGAAAATCTTCCCGGTTATCGTTAACCTTTTTTTATATTATTTTTTGGCCTTTCAAAAAAAGTTTCTTATTCATATTTTGGGGGATTTTTAGGGATCTACATCGAAATTTTCATCTCTCAAAAGAGCCGTCTCTTGCGATGCGAGAGCTTCTGCGGTGGAGACTGGAGTTCATCGGGCTAGGGTTTCGTCAAGGATCCAATCTTCGTTATGGCCTACCATTACAGCTTTTCTTATGATCGATTTCTGTCAGGTATAGCTGGACTAGCCTTCTCTTTTACCAGAATTTCTCTCTAGTTCATTGAAATCTCGAATTTTGGGGTTTGTTGGAATTTTGTTACTTTTATGATATAAAGAAGTAGCCCCTTTTTTGAAAAATTATATGTTCAGCCTCCTGTGCAACCCATACACTCCCCTATTTTCTATTAAAGTTTTTTTTTTTTGAAAAATCATAATTTTGAACTCAAAGACTTTGTCATTTTTATATATATATATTTTCAAATTATCAGGTTTTTATTTATTTCTTTATATTTCTTACAAATATTTTTTATTTTTTAAATTCTCTTTGCCCTCTCTTGATCTAAATCCTGGCTCTGCCCCTGACTTTACGGTCGAGCTGCGAATGCTACGTCTACCTATTTGTCCCGGTCCCACATTAAAGTAAATGTTGTTATATGAAATGAAGCAATATGCTAAGATACATTTATGTATATTTTCTTTGTGAATTTTTTTTTTCTTCTTCTCTGTACACTATGATAACGCAACATGTACTACACTATTATAATGTATGTGGCTGCAAAACAGGCCACAAAAATGACTGAGTGTATTAGCACTCCCCTTTTTTGTCTCTAAGTTTGTAATCTCCAAGTCACTAACACAGCATATGAAATTTCATAGCGTAAAATATATTTCACAATGTTAGTACATACATTATTACGAAAAATATAAAATATATACATTCAATTTATACGATATAAAATAATGCACTTCATTAATCAAATGTATATTCTGTAAACGGGCTGCAAAAATGACTGCGCGTAACATTTTTTTTATTCTATTAGAAATCATGATGCTTTTTTAAGATGGTGATTTTTTTAATGTTAATAATGTAATTATTCATGTTTTTCCTACCAGTGAATCTGAAATGTGAATGTTTAATTTACAAATGAAAATTTTAAGGTTAGAATTAAAAGTGGGTTAGAGGAAGGGGGGGGGGGGGGGACATACCTACCATCGAGCTACTACTTCTCATGATGTTAGTCTTTTGTGTCTTGTTAGACAGCAAAAAATTAGAAAAATAATATGCTATTGGACATTACCCATTTGACTACTAAAATGTTTTGACTTTCTTGTCATGAGTCATAAATGAGGTATTGAAAAAAAATAGTTTTTAGTTGGATTTATTAAAAAAAAAACTATTATGTTATCTATTTTTGTTGTTTGATTAAATCCTAGCTATTTAATATATATATATATATATATATATATATATATAGCTAGGATAGCTATTTATTGTTTCAGTCCCACCCATTCATATATATATATATATATATATATATATATATATATATATATACACGGGGGCGATTAGATGCGGCGAACGGCAGGTGCGGCGTCGACGTGGGCCGTTCGATCGCGGGTCCATCGAATCCAACGGTCGACGTGAATCGCATCCGACCGTCCGATGCGATGGACCCGTGATCGACGGCCGATCACGCCGACCTGCCGTTCGCACCTAATCGGCCCTCTATATATATATATATATATATATATACATATATTGAGAGAATAGCTATTTATCGTTTCAGTCCCACCCATTCATAATAAATGAGCAAAATCCGTTTAGAGTTCTTTCGACCCATTTATTACGCGTAGAGGCCGTCAGGCCCATATGCCCACCTAATGAGCAGGATGACTGGGTGGACCGACGCCTAGGCCCATAAGGAGCAAGGACTGCCTATGTGTCGCCCATACACATTAGGAGAAAAAAAAGGCAACCAAAGATGATCTTTTGTTTGGTTGCAGAAATGCTATGTATTTGGTTTCTTCTACTTTTTATTATAAAGAACGTATATATCCTTCTATAAAGCATGATTTCAATTTTGAGTTCAACCATTGTGTTAGAGCCTAGAGAGGGTTGGATCAGATCAGATAGCAAAGGTTTATTATTGAATACTCAAGAACAAATGAGAAGAAACTCATCAAATCAGAATAAATGATGACTGATGAGGTTGAACCTCAAAAATGGTACATAGGATTTACTGGTGCCCGGTGAAGTGAAGTTATCAGTTGATTGTTCATTTGTATGTTATGCTGGATTACTTGGTTATACAAGATTTGTGTGATTGTTCTTATGCTGATACGTCTCTCCATTCTGTTAGAGGGACAAGCTTGATTCCCTACAAGCTAACTGTAAGGGTGTTCTCAATTCAAGATCTCCTTAGAACCTGATCTATTCAGCTTTTTAAGGTGATGTTTGGTGCTGATCCATGCTGCTCCAGGGTGAAACATATTGAAATGATTGATGAGTTACACATTAATATATTTTGTGGGGATCATCCCTCAGCACATTTATTTATCTCATAAATCCTACAATTTCTTAATCTAAATTTATCTTCAAGGTCTATGAAAAAGAGATGAATCCATCCAGCATATGAGTGGTCGATTCAGGAATCTAGGAATGAGGATCGAATTATTAGAGTGAATCTCAGTTAATTCATGCGTAGTAGTGTTGCTGGTTGATTTAGGTACCTAAGAATGAGGTTTTTTTTTTCTCAGAGGGGCTTGTTACATTGAGAACACCGGGGAGTGGAGTATTTTCTAAAGATGGTATGTTTCTTGTTCTTGGAACCATCATCACTGAAGTGGACCAACGACTGATGCTTCAGGATGGTGTGACAATGTAACATTTGGAAGATTGCTGTATATGTGATTCCAGAGTTTATCTTGCCCTCGACATTTTGAGGTTATAAAAAAGTTGGTGGATATATAATTTCTTAGGCGTCTAATGTGACATCTTCAGAAAACCTGATACAGAGACACAGGAATGCATATTTCTAAGTAGTAGAAATATATTATATTTGCACCAATGTTTATGGCCAGGTATGATTTTAGTTATCAAGAAATATAGATGAGAACTGGAACATATACACTGAATGGCTGATTTGCCTAATATTTATGCCGTGTAATTTTAATAGTGCACTCTGTCTGATCTTACCTTCCATTTGCTTCTCCCTTCGGGAATACACACTCTTTAAGCACTGGTGATAATATTGACCTATTAATCTATAGCTAATATTGTGGCTTGATGGTATTTATGTTGTGCTTGCATTTCTAGATTGACTCCTTTTGTTTTCTTAACTGACGTGTTTAAAACACAGGGAGTTCAATATCATTAAGAAAGCATCACCGTAGAAGAAGGCAAAATGATGGTTCACAATTTTATCAAGTTGATCGAAATGATGGATGGGGAAGTCAGAATCTGAACTGTGAAGTTTCAGAATTTGGACATGAAAGTTAAGTATCCTTTGCCAGCAATCCCTCTGGCATTTTATTTTTCTTGTTGCATCAAAGCATATTGAAATAATAGCATCCCTTGTACTCTTCAAGGGTTGTTGCATTCAATGATGTTCTTTTGTACTCATTTACGCGTCATTTTTTTCCCTTTACCCAGCAGTGGAGATTCTCCACGCGTAGTTTCAGATGTTGAAATCTTTCAAAAAATCATGCAAGACTCGTGCAGAGAAGTAACTTATTATGTACTACATGAACTGACTGCAGGTCTCTCATTGTAGATGGATTGTGATCGAGGGACGGTGTGGATTCATGGTCCCACATCTTCTGGTAGGCATGCCTGTATGGTTTTTTGTTAGTTACATTTGTTACACTTAAATCCAATAGTGACTCTGCTGACTTCCCTTGCCCACCACAACCATGTGAATAAAGCCTGATTTTTTTGTTCATTTTATTTCAAAAACACCTAAACATGCAATCATGGTTTTGCTTTGATGTCCTTTTTGTGTTTGGTGAACACATCTTGTTTGTCTTTGTATTCTTTCGAATGTAATAGCATTCATGACAGTTGGATATGCTTTTGGCCTTTTAGTAGAATAGAATGAAGGAAATTGCAATGTACAATTATGGCCTAAATAGGGTCCCCTTCAATGTTTTTTAGCTGCTCAGGAAATGCATTTAAAAAAAAAAATTGTATGGGAGCAAGGATATAAGGGGATAAATGCCGAAAGAAGGGGATAAATGAGGGAATGAATGGCGGTAGAATAATTTATCTCATTTGTTATAAAAAATATAATCGGGATAAAATTGGGACAATTGTCACTATTTTAAAATGAAAATAATGATATTTTGTTTCATCAATAAGTTAGAATAACATTTACTTCCCTCTATATCCCAATTTTGATAAATTTGAGTAAGAACAAAATTGATAAACTTTTTATCAATTTAAAATAATTTATCCTCAAAATCTTATTCTCTTGTGAACTTAGCCCTTACGAGTTTTGCTCTTAATAACCTTTCACTTACTTCAAGGGCAGTATGCCATATGTGGAGAATATATGTGAGGGGCGGCGAGATTCATCGTGGAGCGAGGAAGATACTACGTGGGAGCAAGCGACTTTTCTTTAATGGTGGTCGTTTTACCTTTTTGAGATAGCCCCCGGTTGGGTGCCATAAGTAAATATCCCTTCTTCTTTTGGTGCCCTTTAATGGTTTTGTGAGGGTGAGGGTTGATTTTCTATTCAGGCTTTCCTTTTTATTAATACAAAGGCAAGAGCCAACCATTTCGTTTAAAAACAATAACCTTTCGCTTCCACTTTCCATGTACAAACATTACATTTTGTTCCCACTCTTTTTTACTATAACTAGGACCACCAATTTTTGTGTGCTTGGAAGAATTCCTTCCAATCTAGGTTAGATTTTTTTTGCATAAAAGAAAACCATCAACTTCTCCCATTGTTTTAAGGTTCATAATTCCTTCCAACATTTTTTTGGATGATTAACTAGACCTGATTACAAATTAATGTCAGTTAAGCATATAATCTGAGGAGCTATTAAGAAATTGATTATAGACTCATCATGCATGATTGTGTTAAATTAAAATTTGGGTATTATTGGGCAGGCACTCTCCATGTTTGACTTGTATTATGAGATTCCTTGTGGCCTCACATACACCAACAGCACACACATGGTGGTCCTCTTTATTTTTTGCCATCTTTTCTTTTATATGCAAAAACATAAAAACTAAACTCCAAATCTCCACCAAATCTTTTTCAACCCCTTGAGATTTTTCAGCTTTTCTCCTCTCCCATTTGTTCCCTCTCCCTATCCCTCTGCCCACTGTAATGACAAAAACACCCACCCCAGACTAAGAATGGAACAATGTTTTTGAGGATATTTTCGGTATTTGACTATAAAAAGAATGTCTACTAATGGAGGCCCTCCCCTTGGAGTCAGGCAAAATGGAAACATTTGTAGAGCAGAAGAGCCAGGCCCCCCACAGGCAAATGAATAGCATGGAAAAAAAAAGTGAATCGACAAATCCACCCTTACCCCATTTGGTTGGAGGATAGCTATTGGGGGGGAGAAAGAGAATTGTTATTTCTTTCTTAGGTACCGTTTGGATTGGAGGTTTGGGCGCGTTCGCGTTGGTCACCTCGGTGCACCGCCACCGCCCAAACAAACACCTTTTTCAGCTTTTCGTTTGATGGGTGATTGTGCGGTTTGTGTGTATATTTCTCCGACTTCGCCAACGCATTAAAACACTGATTCGGCGGTTCTCTCTCGCCTCGGCGGATGCAGCGGCCCAAACCTCCGATCCAAACGGTACCTTAGTTTGGGTATAAAAAAAAATTGGTGTTAGAATATAGGTTTAATTGGATGGATAAGCAGAAATAATCTATATTTATTTTTTCAAATATAGTTATACATGTTTATTCAACTTATCAATGAATAACTATTATAATATTCACGAACAAATATTTTTTTGAACCAAAAGAGAGCTTGGAGATAGTAAATTGTACTATAAAACAAGAGTATTGTTGTAATAAAAGTATATCCTTTGGGCTAATTTTACAAGAGATAAGTGGTAGGATAAGCAGAAAATAAAAATATATTTCAACTAAGGTTTGAATAGCATTTATCCCCTTATTTTGTTCCGACTTTGATAATAGAGAATTGAAACAAAATTAGCAAACTAAGTAGTTTAACTTCAAAATTTTATCCCTTGTCAAATTATATGCCAAACTCTTTAAATTGAATCTTTTTATGCAAAAAAAACATTTACTCAATAATAACATAAGTGTAAAAGTCAATTACAAAGACAAAAAAAACCAAAACCAACTGGGATCACAAAACTATATATATAATAATAAAACTCATCTACAACCCTCACTTTTAACAAATTCAATTGAACCTTCCCACTATTCACAAAATAGTCCCCCCACCCCAATCAACCAATCTAAGAATCAAAACATACCACATTGAACACTCACATCTCAACATCCCCAGTCCCCACCGGTGCCCGGCGGTGGGGGCGCCGCTTCCCGTGCCGCTGCCCCCGGACCGCCCCAAACCTCTCTGATCCACCTCCGCGGAGCCGGTTGGCTCCCCGATGATCGACCGGGCACTCTGCAGGCGGCACAGGGTACCGGACGCGATCGTAACAATACGAGTAGGTCATGTACCCCCGCCGAAACTCCCCCATCGCCGCCCGTTGGTCGGGCGTCATCGGGGAAGACAATGCGGTGTACGATTCACGATCCCTGCACGTCGGGGACCGCTCGATGGGATCAACAGCGCAGCCGTGGAGGACTAGATTGGAAAATTCGGCGATGTAGGGGGCGTATTTGTAATTGATCTTGTACCGGCCGCCGGCGGTTGCCCAGGTTGAGCCGTCCCAGATGGTTGCATAGAGGGACATGGGTTTTGATGGGTAGTCCCCACCCATAGCTTTGTTTCTCACCATTTCTCTTATTGGGGTATCATCAACATAAAATCTGAAATAATTTAATGAAAATGTCACCAACAGTCATTCTTACAGTCACGCATGCAGCATCTAAAACATGCTATGAATTTCCTTATGTAGTTTTTCGTATAATTTTTTAATTTTTTAATACTTTTTAAACTTATAAATGCTAGATTAAATTAGGAAAAAAGTGGAGGCTGGAAAACTGTAGAAATTGAATTTTTAGAGGGAACAACAAATTAGGGGAAAGAATGTTTTTTTATTGTTTCAATAAATGAATTCAAACAGAAAGAAACCAACTTTAGGTACTAACTGACAAACCCAGAAGACAGTGTTAACCCCTTTTTTTTTTTTTTGAAAAAAAGTGAATTGGATGGAAATACTGAACCAATTGAAAAAATTGAGAAAAAAATACAGTGACCCAATTGAAAAAATTACTTAAAATTATTATTATTATTAAACAGTGAAAAAAAAACCCATCTGGCATTTCAACATCAAAATCAGATATTTTTCCCAAAGAAACAAATTCTCAGAACAGAAAGAAAGGATTTTTAGCTAACAAAAAACAACAAACGAAACAATATATAGCGTGAATGAACAGAAGAATAAATTGAATACAAAAAACCAAACAAGTAAAAAAAAAAGGTGGTTCTTACACGATGTGTTGATCAGTCCAAAGAATGCTATATCTATGGAAATCCTCAGTCGGGTCGAACCAGAGCCCGTATCGTTCTTCCCTTCCAATGGCGGTGCTTCCATTGCCGTACACGTTCGTCTGAATCCTCCACTCCTTCCCTCTTATGTTCCCCAGAAACTCGAAATCCAGTTCATCGTGGGTCTTCTCAAACATGTCCCCATTCGACATCTGTTTAAAAAACACCCCAAAAAAAACCCAAATCGATTTCATATATGACATTTCAATATCAAAACAGAGACCCACCAAAAATGGGTCTTTTAAACAAACCCATATCGATTTCATCCCTGACATCTCAAAATCAAAACAGAGACCCGCTAAAAAATGGGTCTTTTGAGTCTTTTATGGACTTCTAATGAAAAACCCAAAGTAGAGATGAGACTCACGTAGAAAGCAACGACGACCCCCGCAGTGTAGTCCGAAGGGAGCTTGATCGAGGCACTGAAGAACCCATGTAAATAGAGGTCCTGGGACACGAATCCGGAACCTGTGATTTCAGGAACCCAAGTTGTCAAAACCATTTAAAAAAACACAAACTTTGCCCCCCACAAAAAAAAAAAACCAAAACAAACAAAACACAAGCCTGTTCTTTCATCCAGAGAAAGGTGGACGCTTTGGCCGTCCTTGAGGACCATCAGATTGGTGTCCCCGAAGAGCTGAGTGTATCCTTCATCGAAAGTCAGGGTCTCTACATTTGTGATCGGAATCGCAGGGGATGTTATGAAAACAGAGTATAAGATGCTCAGTAAGAAAAATAAACTACAACCCATCTCGTCTTCCTCACTTGATGCTCTCTCTCTCTCTCTCTCTCTGGGTTCTGGTTTTGTAGTCTATATTGGAGAGAGAGAAGGGGGGGTGTTGACGTGTTGTTGAGTTTCTCTTGTGAGGGGTCCATTGGCTTGAAAATTTTACGAGAGAGAGAGAGAGACCGCCCTTTCTACGATCAGCCAGCAAATGTCATTAATGTTAATCGTGTATTTTTTAGATTAAAAAAGCATGGTATCACTTTTCTCTCGTATACTCATTACAAAATGTGTGTGTTAAGGATGTGTAATTTATTGGGTATATATATATATTTTAAAATTTTTAACCTTGTTGGGAGCTCTCTCAAAAGAGTGTGTGCTTTAAACCATGGTGGGAGGCGAGGGGAGAAAAAATGGTTTAATCCTCTTGACTAGTTACTACAACCTTTTAAGCTGATTGTTAAGGATTTAATAGCCTTGTATTTCTCCTATAAAAAAAGAAGAAGAAGAGTTTGCTTTAGTTACCAACATTGAGTGCAGAATAACCCACAAACAAGAAAGAATTTCCAATAGTAGACTCTTAGCCCTCATTTGGTTTGAAAAGGGGCGCAGAATAAGTGAAAATTAGTCGAAATAGCTTCAAAATAGGTGTTTGAAATAGTATAATAAATGAGAATCTGTATGTTATAATTAATATGTATAAAGTAGTATATGAATTCCAGCCAACTCCTGAAATTAAGTTACTCTAGGTTATTCAATCTAAAACAATACATGGGCACGTTATTAAATCAATTGTTATCACTTTATACAAATCAGTTGTCATTATTTTTTTACATTTTATGAAATTCTATCTACACATTATTCACATTTTATCAAACAACAAAAAAATTTATTACGTTTCCAGCAAAAATGATTCAAAACATAATCAAATAAAAAATCATTATATCCTTATTTATTCTAGAATAATCATAAACCTTTAAAAACTTAATTCATTGTCTATACGGGGCTTATAACTATTTCTTGATGAGTCGGCATAAGTTATAAGAATTATTCAAAAAAAGACTAAAATTACTTATTATGACAATAAATGAAAAAAAATTGATTTAAAAAAAATTCAACCAACACTTTTACTATTGTACTAAAAATGTATCATATCTTTCATACCATGTACACATCTCTCGCATGTATTTTTGAACATAAACAATTTATACATGTATAGAATTATCATTTAACAAATTGTACTATTAGATATTACTTATCCACCACCTATTATACTCAAACAATAAAAATATATGCATTTTTAAAATAAAAAGAATTACATAAAATTGATTTATCTTGCATTGATAGTATTTATCATGGTATAACAATTTAGGGGTTTGTTTGGGACACTATGTCCAAGTTTTTTTTTTTTATTATTGGTAGATGTCCAAGTTTTGAAGCATTTTCAAACGTAGACAACGCTATCATTGAGCCAGAATCTCAAACGCGGGTTTTTCATTTGATTTGGAGATGGTGTTTAACTGTGTTTGCAAGTGCAGACAAACTCACAACGCGATCCTTTTGCCCCTGTTTGGTTGGGAAATAAGCCGAGTATATATATGAATAAGTAAGAATAAAGCAAAAATGTGTTTGGATGAGTGGTATAACATGGTATAGGTATGCTAGAATAAACTAATATAAAGTAGTATAAGGATTCTAACTAATCCCTAGAATTAAAGTTATTCTAGGTTATTCCATCCAAAGAATAAGTGGGCTCACTGTCAAATCAACTGTCATCACCTCTTATAAATCACCTGTCAAATCAACTATCATTACTTTTTTACCTTTTATAAATTATTATCCATATTTTATTCATATTTTACCAAAACAACATAAAATTTATTTTTACGTTTTTCAACAAGAATAATTCAAAACACAACCAAACACAAAATCACTTTATCCTTATTTATACTAAAATAATCATAAACATCAGAATAATTTAATTCTCGAACCAAATATGGGCAAAGAGACCTTAAAACGGGATAACTTTATTCCCCACCCCCAAACGGCAAGTAAACCGAATGAACTATTTAAATCCGAGTCCGCGCCAACACGAGCGACATGGATGGATCGAACGCGCCACGATTAATCGGCTGTAATAAAAATCGCGGACGCGCGAGAACCTACACAAACCCCCCGTGGAACATCGCCGCCATTCAATGGTGACAGCCTATTCATCGCCACGTCAGCAGTTGAAGATAGCTGGGTGTCCAGAGGTGGGCCCCAAAGTCCCTTCATTAAATGCGGACTCGACGCCGTTAATTTTGCCCGCCCCCCCCCCCCCCCAAAAAAAGTCAGTGCCGTCAACTCACATGTGGAACACCCCACGCCGTTAACTCCTCGTTAATTGGTTTTTTTGAAAATGAAAAAATTCAAATAAACTCCACGTAAACCGCTTGAATTATATATAACTCCCTATCTTTATTGAAGTTTATATAATTTTTTGAAAATATTTATGTAAATCTAAATAATTTCTGAATTAAATTTTTATTTATAGATGATAAATAATATGTATTTACATTAAATGACTCAAATTCATAATCAAATAAAAAATTAATTATTTAGCTGGTATACTTATGTATTTATAAAATAAACAAAAAGCTGATACGAGCTACCTTTATTTTTGTTTCCGTGACTCGCACTCGTGGGGCCCACGGCCCACTCACGCGCAAAGGTTTTCGATCCTCTCGATTGGTGCGCCATATTTTAAAAAAAAGATTGGCTTCTAGCGGAGTTCACACACGTGGGATGACGGAAGACTTGATTGATCCAACGGTCCTTATCAAGAGTGGGGGGGAGGGTATTCATACCTACACCTACGGCAACACCTGTATAGCCTATTTGGTAGGGACTGCAGAGTAGATGTGGATGTACTTTTCAAATGCTTTTTTATTTTATTTATTTTTTGGTATTTTTAATGGTCAGTGCAATCAAATATGAGTAATGTTAGTCACATACTCAACGATTATAATAGTCACAGTACATTTAGTGTCCGTTTGAATAAAGACATAAACTATCATAAAGTTTATACATATTTCAAAAATAGATAATTTTATTAAATGGAATATGTGATTTTCGATTTGGTTATATTTTTTGTTATATATTCTCAGTAAGAAACATAATAATAAAGACTGAGTTATTTGATTGTTAAAGAATAAAATATAAATAAGATGTTAAAAGTTAGATTTAACATACGAATCTCATTGATGTATAAAAGGTGTTGATATGTGATTTGATGTGATGACATGCGATTTAACAGGTAGGTCCCCTTATACCAGTAGATGAATAACATAATTCTAAAAGAGACCTATAATACAAATATCAGCTTATTTTTACTTAATTTTATATAACTATATCAACTTATTCTCTCTATCCAAACTTTTTTTTAATTTATTCTCCTCCCCCCCCCCCCTCCTTGTGATCAATTTACGAAGTTCACAAGAAACAATAGAAATTCATATAATTTATCATAACATCCCCGATGATCAAGGCTTTGGGTCACAGGGAAAAAGGTGAATATTTTTTAGATAACAAAAAAGGTGATATTTTTGGAACCAGAGACGAATGAAATTTTTATTTGGGGACTTACGATGATTAATTAATTATTGATACATAATTTATCGTAATCTTTTCGCAATTAAAAGTAACGATAATTTAATTCGAGGAGGGTATGTCTGCCTTCCAAGTAAACCGAGCCCCAAAACACCAATCAAAACTCTCCACGTGTCACGCGGAGATAGCACATGTCACGAGGACGAAAAGTCGTGGCGCGTAGCGCCGATGTTTTTGGTACTGTTGCAAAAACTCGTTGGAACCTCTGACGAAATGACGTAAATGCCATCGATTGGAGGTTTTGGAGGTTTTAATGACTAAAGTCTAGTCCCGATCGCACGTGCATGTGGATTGACTTTATATGGGTCGGGTTCGATTGAAGTCCGACGTGGATAACGTAAGACGACGTTTGGGTGGGGGGCGGTGGTGTGTGTTTATTGGATAGTGATATGACCACAGCTGTAACGGATAACGACCAGGCGCACATAGCCCAACATTTTAAAATAAAGTAAGATATGATAAAATCCAACTAAAGTAATTCTGTTGTTCTTTTTAACCCAATAGTTTAAGCTCCGTTTGAAAATACAAGAAAATAGATTTTGATAAAATTTTTTAAGATGATTTTAGATCTTTACTTTTTTAAAATGTTTTTTTTTTAATTTAAGAATCAATATTTGAAAGGGGTTTAATATTTGGTAGAGAAAGTTGTTTTTCAATTCAAAAAATCAATTGTGAAAATCAGTTTTGAGCTTTTTAAAACACGGATTTCGAGAGAAAAATTAAAAGGAATTAGCTTTTGATTCCGCCGGAATCCAATCCGTTTGGCTGCACGATTTTGAGATTTTAGCTTTTCAAAAAACAAAATCATCACAAATCGTGCATCCAAACAGACCCTTAGAAGGAAAAAAAATTATTGCGTGTGTTTAGCAAAAATACAGTGTTTTAAGGATAATGAAATACATGACGAGGATGAATTAAGAAACCGTAATAATAATACAAATTTATTTAGTTGATAGTGAATAATGTGTAGATAAAAGACGAATAAAAAATATTTAACATGTAAGACTGATTATAAAAAATAATGACATATAGTTCCACTTGTAGTGACATAATAGAATGAGTGAAATAACGCAACTTCTTTGAAATATCAATTTCAATTTATTCTTACTACTTATTTTTATCTACTTATACCCACATATTTCTTATAAGCAAATAATTTTTTTGATTTTCTCTCTCTCTATTCCACATCTATCTTCTAACCAAATAGAGACAATTATATTATGTAAGAATGGCCGTAGAAAAAAAAAAGAGTTATTATGTATCATCAGTGATGAGGGAAAAAAATAATAATAATGCTCTCCCATTAGAGTCAATGAGTCTATCTAGAAAAGGCCATGCGAGAGGTAGCTACAAAATGGGGGGAGGTAGTGGAGAGGTTACTTATCAAACAAATGGGGGATTTGAGAAGCTTTTATTTATTTATTTATATAAAAGTTTAATTTATTGGTGGTGGTGATGGTGAATAATCAAAGAAAAAAAGTGTGTCATTGGTTGAAGAGAGGATTCAATTGCAAGTCAAGTCAAGGATTGAAGGATTGTGAAGGAAGAGTGATTTTCATTAATTTGTTGGATTCATTTAGGTTCAAGTATTTTTTTATAATTATAATTTTTAAAATTTTATAGTGGACGCAATTACAACTAGCTCTACTTTTAACAATATTGTAGTGTTAATTGATAGCCTATATAGAAAAGCAAAAAAAGAAGTAACTTATATGTAAAACTAAGAGAATAAGGGGTGAAGCTGTAAACAAGAATAGCTATTCAGGTGAATAGTATAAGTGTTCGATTTCGTGAACAGCCATGTGAGCTTCTTATCTCATAGTCATGTATATTCAAGTCAATCTTCACATGATTTGGTGGCCACTGGAGATTAATCAATTTTAGTGAAGGATATCAACCTAGACATATGGAGAGTTGAAAATTTGATCCGCAGCAAGGTTTTTTTATATATCATGATCCGTAAGTTTTAAATATAAATGAAAAAAAAATTTATAAGAGCCCATGATATTGTCAGAATAAAGAAGCTAGTGGTTAATGAAGATTTAATTTAATGAACATGGCCTTCTTGAACATTGTCAAAGCATTAATGCATGCATGATATATTTGGTGATTTTTCCATTGTCATGTTTAATTTGGTACTTTAATAGGTGAGGAGCCTAGGATCCCCAAACCTCAAGTCCACAAAAAATTAAAATTACACTCATCTGAATTGAATTGAATGCATACATTTTTATGTTTTTTTATAATAATCATATACTAACATATGCCATACTGCATTAAACGTGTTAGTAACATAATAACCGTAAATGAGACTGAAAAATGACAGTGTATCAGTGCCCGCCATTCTATTGTTGCTATTTTGTGGATGGATCACTCTTTAAATTAAATCAAATTGAACAAATTGATGTTTCTTTTGAGTGATGATATCTTCCTACATGAAGATTATATTCCATTCATCTTGACAGCCCAAACTTGTATTATTAAACTCAATAGTACATCCAAACCGATATAATTTTCAATTTCGATACCTTCTTAATCAAATACAGGATAACAACCTGTCACAAGTTGACAAAAGAGTGGCAGTTGAGAAGATTAAGAAGAAGAAAAAGGGAACAAAAGAAAGAGCATAAGCTCAACTTGATCTTTTTTGGACTTCAAAGGGCTATTGATTAATAAATTTATTTTATTAATTTCAGAGTAAAGGTTGCTTTGTTAATGATGCATTTCACTTTCACCACAAAATTGATCACTCTCTCCACAAACATTTTTTAAACGATCAGAAGCTTTATTTTAGAACCTCCAAAAATAATTTTTCATGCGATTGTGGACAAAATTATAGGTTGGTTTAGGTCCCTTAAATTTGGAAGTTTGATATAAATCTCAAACACAAAGTCTTGAACTCGATGGTCAACTGTAACCACGGGGTCTTGAACTCTTCCTACTATTTATTTAAGCATCACATTGTCAAACACTCGTTAAAGACTAATGAGACATGATATGATCCAATGTTGAATGTATCCCATTCCTAGACGTGGTGGCTTTCTCAAAGGTTTGGATGCATCACGGAAATACCTCACATAGTAAAGACGAGAAACATATTAAGACAGAGACACGTCATGAATTATTCAATTTAATTTATGAGTGATTCCATTTAATTTAAAGCTTACATCAACTGAATTCATTCAATGTCCCTTCCAATTCAATGCAAAAGTTTCAATTCATGGGTTGTCCAATTTGATTCATGAATTTCTCGGTTCAATGTAAAAATCCATTCCCCCCCCCCCCCAAAGAATTGACTTGCATGACTAAACACACCCCCCCGTTTGGATAGCGGAATTGAGTTATTCTAGATAGATAACTATGCCAGTATAGATAACAAATCTACAAGAATAAAAGATTTTTTGTTTGGTTGTAATTCTCATTGGAAAACGTAAGAATAAAGGTTGAGTTGTTTGTTTGATAAAGAATAAAATATAAATAAAGTGTAAAAAAGTTGATTTGACATTTGATGTATAAGAGGTGTTGATAGGTGATTTGATGTGATGAGGTGTAAAAAGTTGATTTGACATGTGGGCCCATGGGAATAGATAAGGTGAGAATAGCTTATCCTAGGGGTTGCTTAGAATTGTTATACTCTCTTATACTCGTTTAAACTGGCTTAGTAATACCAAGTTATACCCTTCAAACAAACAACTATTTTTCTCATCTATTCCTATACCACCCTTATACCGCCCTTATACTCCCTTATTCCGTTACACAACGGGGAGAATCATGTCTCCTCCTGTGTCCATCTAGATTAACTCCATGTAGTAAAAACTTAGAATAACCCACTACGAGCCAAAATGATGAGAGCTAACTGAGACTCCCGTGAAAGCTAAGCAAGTCCAAATCAAGCAGCTCATAATACATTTACATATCATGGAGGGTCCTCACTGTTCCCCACTCAAGACCACCAACCAACCACCCCATGTTTATCCACAGAAACCCTACCAAAAGCATGAACCATAGTTTCAGCCTTGTGAGACCACAATCACAACCATGATAGATTCCTCCTCATCTCTCTCTCTCTCACATCCATGTCTGCATCAATCCTCAAAATCATGAACAGCTCTCAATCCTCATGGAGAGCATAGTCACAAAGTACTTCAAACTTTTACATTTTCGTTGTGTTTAGTACCTTCAGATTATATTAATTTAATTTTGATGATTTATCACATTCTTTGTTATTTAAAAAACCAATCCTGAATATCTCACAGTAGAGGAAAAAGAAAAGAGAGAAGGTTCAGTTGATGTTGTTGTCATTAGTTGTCAAGGTATAAAAAGTTAGAAACTATGAGGGAATGCAGGATGACCTACAACCGAGTTTAATGCATGTTTCAAGTGGGGATGATTGGTGGAGGGGACCAGAGGGTTTATGTGACCTGCAAGTGGGGCATGGTGAGATGATGGTCTGAACCTCACATGATGATTACACGGTTACATGTCCTTGTTCTCATGTCAACACACACACACACATTTTGTGTATCATAGGTATATAATTTTTCAAATGATATCTAAATGAAATATTAAATACAAAACATAAAGAGTAGATTGTTTCTGTTATCATAAACTCAAATCAATACATCTTTTCTTATTAGACAGCTAGGTGAATGGTAAATAGTGTCTCAGGTTGTACATGGATGTTATGACATGCAAAAGACAAGTATTCCATAATAAAACAGTAAATGTTGAGAAAGTAAACCTGGAGTTTTAACAATAGGTTTAATGTAATGTTATAATGACAGATTATCAGATAAAAACGAAGGGGCTAATACAGATGACTTGTTCTTCTACAATTTTATGCATCCATTCTGAAATGAAGAGAGTTAACAAAAAAAAAACACATTTTATTTTGGAGATATGCTGATCACCTGATTAATGGCACTCAGAGATCATCATAAAATGAGGCAGCAAGAGACCACTCCAACTTTATTATTCAATGTTTCACTTTAAATTTCCTGCATCATTTCAGCACTTTCTCATCATTGGTGAATGCACTGCAACCCTTGTTCTTCAACTCTATTTTTTATTGTTTAATTTTGCATGGACCACCACAATAGTTTAGTTTGTTTTCAGTTAAATCCTGGAAAAAAAATAGGAAAAAAAAGGGACCTGTCAGTTTCATGTTCTGCATTTCAACATATCTATATGACACAAAAAAAAAAAAACAATTGACTGACATCAATACAAGAATAATAAATAAATAAATAAATGCTTGAATGGATAGATATATAATAAGTTGTTTGTCTCCACTTCTGCCTGTTAAAAAATCATGGTGCACTATGGCTGTTGGAGGTTTTTCTTTTGCCAGCATAGATGTTAATACATTACAGAGCAGATAAAAGTTTCCTGATCTAATTACAAAAAAAAAAAAACAAATAAACAAGAGAATAAATGATTTGAAAATCTTTTTTTATTGTTATGATGAAAAAAACAACTATGAAGAGAGAAAAAATATTCAATTTGACTTCACATCTCTTGGATGATTGGGGATGGCTAATTTTAGAGAGCTGAGACATTCTTTTTGGATTCTCATCTCTTTGTTGATGAGGCTCTTGGAATCCTTATAATGGGGTTTGTTATTCATGGGCCTTGCTCAAGTATAAGGTGGATTTAGCACTATAATAACGAATAGGCCTCGTCACATGCAGTCCTATTTCTTCTAGCGAGGTATATGCTTCTTTAAATGAAACATGTTTTTTTTCCTTACGGATATAAGTACATTTTTACATGAAGTATACACTAAAAAAATCAAAACATGTAAAAATGCCCCACTATTCATAAGAAAATAAGTGAATATGATCCACTAATCCATAATGGGCTCAATTATGGACCGTAAGACATAATGTTTCTCGGACTACCATTGTTTGGCATGAACATCAATTTGTTGAGTAGACAAAGGAAAATCTCCTCTCATTTTTCTTTAGCTTCTTGGATGCACAAAAACACCCTTTAACTATCATAACAATCTCAAAACGCATAGTTTGATCACCCAGAGATGAAATAAGCTATCCTACAGAACTTTTTATCTTATAAATGATTCAAGACATCTAAGACATCTAACATAAGAATCACTGCCTATGGAATTTCAATAATCTCATGCACTTTGCCTCCTAAGACCACATAAGTAAAGACAACTTGCACAATAAATTTCTTATAAAGACCAGTTCTGCCTCTGTCACCAACCAACTTGTCTGTTATAGAAAGATACTTTAATGAGTTTCATTGACTTAAAAACTCTTTATTTTACACTAACCTTCTAGTAAACACTTTGGATTCTTCAACCAAGTCCAAGTGAAACTGTTGCAGCATGATCTTCCTAAACAGCTCCACACTAACTATGTGTATGGCATAAATCACAACTGGATCTCATGGAAGGAATCCATTGTGCAGAAAGGTTGTTCCATATCTCAGATGCGATAAGGGAATTCAGTAGTGTGGGATTGAGCAGGCAAGGCAATCAGTTATTGTAGAAAACTTCCCAAGACAAAACAGATTTTTGGGCACTGAAGTTACAACAAAATAAACTTCTCCATGTTAGGAAATAGAGCAACCAATCTCATGAGTGAATAAATAAAGCGCAACCATATTCTCTACTATCATTATAATCACAGGAAGAATACTACATTATATAACTATATTGGGATTCACCAATGCTGGACTTAATATTAGATATTCCCTACTGCTTGGAAGGTTTACGAAGTTTCTTTGCAATACCAATGTTCCTGGTATAGAGCTGCATATCTTTTGTAATTGAAGATTAAGAAGAAAAAAAATCAATACATCTTAAACCAATGCCAGGTTCATTGCAACAAAGTGTATGTCGTAATTTCTGACTCATCAAGACCAGAATAGCAAGAATATAAGCTTTAATATGACATCATGACATCCAATTAACACATGCAAGTGTTCAAACATACATGAGATTTCAAATAACTCGAGCTAGTAATCATTAATCAAACACACATGAGATGTTGGAGTAGTTCTGTGAATAGAAGAAAAGAGGTGACAAATCACGTACGCAGTAAAAAAAAACATCACATAGCAGTAAAAAAAAGTGACAAAATAAATAAATACATAAAATCAAGACCAGTGACAAAGAGGATAATATGGCACAGAAAAGGGATCCATATTTCACATTACAAAAGATCCACACATGTAGGCCAAAAAGATATAATGGTGGAAACACACTGGCTGAGTTAAAGCTAAACTATAGAAGTTACCATCCCCCCTGAGTGGATGCCTTCCATCATCTTTGCCCCTTCCATTAAGTTTAGCTTCTCAGTATCCACAACTACATCTCTAATTTGTCACAAAATGGTATCTCGAATCAACATAGCTCTCAACATCCCAAAGAAATGACCCAAATGTCACAGCCTCCAGAATTAGCCTCCTCAGGACTCCAAAGCTGATCTTGATAACTTCATCCTTGTTAGAATCAACCGTCCCCTCCGGTGTAATGACAATCTCTGGTCTCCCAAACAGTGCTTCTGTGTGTTTCTCAATAATGCTAATGGCTTCCTTGGACCTGATAGTTGCATACCTCTGAAGGGTCTCCGCATCAAATGACATGACATAAGATCGCAGGCGAGAGGGCTTGATACCTTGACCAATCCCACCAGGACCAAAGCCAGGAGACCAAGCAGAATTATCAACCACAGAATCATCTGGGTGAGAATCCAAAACCCGACCATTTCCTCTGGATGGAAATGATTCATCAGGCATCCGTTGCCTGGTGTCACTCCCTCCTTCATCTGATCCAAAGGGAAGGGTTTTCATTGTCTTCTCAAGTTGAAATCGCTGATCGACTCTTTTGAGGAAGTAGCCATACATTACAGATGCAGCATAGACCTGCCCAACCCGGAGCTTACTTATTGGTGCAACAGAATTCAGATCCGTAGCTCTCTGTCCCAATATCAGGGTAAGATGATTCTTGATCATCTCAAAGGCTTCCGGGGAGTGCAGTAGCTCAAGCTTATCATCCCCCTCGCTGGAATCCCATGACTTGACTCTCCCAAGCGGAGATATTGTAGGCATCAATAAAATTTCAGCATCAACGAATTTTTGAACAACTAATGCATAAAGGATCTCCTCCAATACTTTCTTTCGCTCATTGGCTTTAACCTCGGCAATCCTCCTGATGATTTCAACACATAACAGGATTTCATAAGACCATATGCACAAATCTGAAACGTTAAGATGCTACTGCTAACCTGTACAACACAAGATCCGTGCTGGGAGTGGAGGGCTCTTCCTTTTGCTTCTCACTTTCACGATCGGTCTGGAGCTGCTCTAGCTGTCTTTCAACTGCTGCTGGAAGCAGATGAGGGTGGCTCATCAAAATCTGAGACAGGAACTGACCAACAGGGGACTCCAGTTGTAGTGGAGCAAGTGGCGGATCTGGACTAGAGAATTCAGTAGATGATGCTCTGATGCACATCTTCCTTTGAGTTCCAGTAAACAATTGCCTGTCACCATGCTTGGGAAGAGAAACAGAAGACCAAAGCTGCCACCATGATGAGCAAAATGTTAAATGAGCTTAAGTACTCACAGGAAATATATGGAGGAGATGATCATATCCCCATATACAGAACAACAATTTACCAGAGAGCACCAACAAATATAAATTTATAATATAATACCAGTTTCTGCATAATGCATAGTGAGAGGATACTTATTGTTCTGTTTTCTTTTTAGTCATGCCAACAAAAAGAGACAAGTCACAATAGAGCTGCTCCTAGAAATAAAGAAAGGGAAACAGGGAACAAGATGGTTGCTAAGGAGCTACCATGTATAGGACTGGGGGTGTTCCCATATAAACGATCAAGTGCCACTAAATTCCCGAAGCCTTGCATGAACTTGAAAATTTTCTAGCAAATGACATAACTTTAAATGTATATACTTGAATGTGGCCAGCATACTAAACCAGATCTAACCCTCAACAACAAAACCTGATGCCCCGAACAGAAATAGCATGTGATTCTCAACTGCATCATCATGTAACGTGATATCAGGATACAGTGTGTATAAGGTTACGAATAAACATGACTTCAATAAGACGTGTCATAGATTAAAAAGCATTTTTGTGTGTGCTTGTGCTTTAATAAAAAGAAGATAATACAGCCCATCTTTAAGATACCTATTAAAAAAACCATCTTCAGATATCCTAATATTTTCTCTATTGCCCATGTTTCTTTTAGCCGATGTCCCAAAAATTCAAACATTGCAACCCAACCTTGTTTCCTATATCCAGAACACAACATATATCCCGCTAACATTCTTAACTGAAAAAACAATAACATATATCAGAGAAAAAGGTGGTTACATAAACAGACATATTGAAAGACATCACTTAAATACATAGCACACACAAACTCAGAAATCACGGAAAGATAGTAACAAGGAAACCAACATAGGAAAAAGGAAGATACTACTACTCTAATAAATGATCATGACCCTTATCTCTGAGTTGTTCTCCTTATTTTGGGCTGTTATCCTACTTTGATCATTAGCCATACAAATCACAGCTTTTGAAATATTTTCATGCATCGAGTGATTTACCTATAATGGCATCCTCCAAAAATAGAAATGTTATGTTGAGATTTGAAACAAAAAATTCTATGGTAAAGTTTATCCTCTCAGGTCTGTGGTTCGATGAGTCCCCTGTGGATTTCGTTCCTCAAATTGTGTCAGCTAGCTTGTTCACAAAATTTGAGGAAAACATAATAATAAACTTCACCACATATATGTCATCCTTTCACAGTTTCAAATGACTAAGTTCGTATATTTCCAGGAGATAATAATAGTGAAATCCACAAGGTAAAAAAAAAAGTTGCATGAGAGCCAGTTGAAAGATACTATCCATACATAATAGTTCTTTCTTTTTGGGCATCTTCAACAATATAACTGAACATCCAGACTAGAGATGACCCAAGAGGAACAGCTTGATGAATCGCTTGAAGGCATATGTTAAAATCAGCTTTGGGATTCAAGCAGGTCAAGGGAAAAAATACGTAAAGGCCGTTGGCCTGGGTTTTTGCTCAGGCAGGGAGACTGGGTAGATGTCTCTTCCACCCATTCTCCCTGCTGTATTTTTAGTTCTGTATAGGACTGGATCACTGTCTTTTTTTTCATTTTCTTTAGTGTTTGTATGGTTTGGGCAATATCTTTGGTGGCTGAATGCCTACCTTCCATCAAAAAAGGGGAAAAAACAAAGAAGATTGTCTTCTTCATATTCCGAATAATTGATGCTTGGCTGTTTTTCAATCCTCCATCAAAACATATCACGACTAATCTATTCAGCTTCTTTACAATCAACGCAATTATTTCAGAACTAAAACCTCCCCTCTGCACATTTACATAGATAAAAAGAAACATGGCTATCCTCATCATTTGAAGACCCATCAGGTCGCAATAATTTCTAAAGATTGCACTTTTACACGCTAACTCAGCTCATGATTTCCCAAATACCTCTACTTTAATCATCACCAAAACTTTCAACAAAAAAAGCGAATTTCAATCATGTAACAACATATTGACCTTCCAAAACCATGAAAAAAAAACCGCTTTCTTATGCATCCAGAAGCAAAACGAACAGAAAATAAAGAAAAGAAAACTGTGACAAACCAGCACAAATTGAAAAATCAAAACAAACATGGAATCGAAAGCACATAAAGAGAAGGAACACCAAACCACCCCTTACCCTAATCCGACCGTTCAACGATCGCGACCTCCCGTTAAAGCAGAGTGAATTGGGACAGAGAGACGCCATGACCCCAACTTTCGCCATGAAACCAGATGAACCCGAGACGCCGAGCGCTGACCCGACTGAGGTGGCGGCTTCCATTTCTCTTCAGCGCGAGATCGATCAGCTTCTGCTCTTCTTCGAAGACTCTTTCAAACCGATCGAAAGAGGGCACCGAAACCCTACCTGTATTTTTATTTTATTTTTTTAATTCTTTCCGGATTGATTTGAGAGAAAAAGACGCGACCGTAATTTATATGAACCAATTTTTCGGTGACGGGTCAATCACGAACACCTAAACGTTGAGTATTATTATTACACGCATTACATAGGACAGTGCAATAGCCAACTATTTTTACACAAAAAAAAAATAAACCAATTTATACATATATATTTTAAAAAAAATACATTTATATATTGAATATAGTTCTCATATGCAATTTTTATCAAAATATATATTTGATTAAAAATCATTTATTATTTTATAAAAAAATAAAAAATGCAAACCACATGTAAGACTATCCTTAATATTATTCAAAATAAAATTATGTTATATATATATATATATATATATCGTGCGGGAAGCGATATATATATATCGCATCGGATCGAGGACGATATATATGCGATGGACCCGCGATACACGGTCGACGTCGTTTCCCGCACACGACTGATTCAGTGCGGGAATGCGGCCGTGCGGGAAACGACGTCGACCGTTCGATCGCGGGTCCATCGCATCCAACGGTCGAGATGAATCGTCTTCGACCGTCCGATGCGATGGACCCGTGATCGCTTCCCGCACGACCGCATTCCCGCACCGAATCACTTTCATATATATATATATATATGCATTACGACTTATGACTAGTTTGGTAAGTGGTTAAGATTTTGAAGATAAATTGTTCCTAATTTAAAGAATAAAAAACAATCAATTTTGTTCATATTCATATTTATCAAAATTAAAATAAAAAATTATGATAAAAGTTACTCCAGTTTTTAAGTTGAACAAAAAAATATTTTAAAATTAAGACAACTTTTCACATTTTATCCCTGTCAAACTAGCATTTAAGGTTAAATTTCAACACAAGTAGAACAATATAAAGAGAATAGAACCACACAAGATGACATTCAAATTTACGTGGTTCAATAAAATTTACATACATCCACGAAGAAAAGTAAAAACTAATTCATTATATCAAATAATTAGATTACAAAATCTTTTAACCATTCTCTTTAAAAAAAAAACTTATGCCCGGCTCTCTCTCTCATAAAAAACAATATCTCTCAACCTTAACAAGAAAAGATATTGTATAATAAATAGTGTATAAATATGTTCAATCCTATATTTTATATACATGCCTTCGTATTAAAATGCAAGTCATCTCACAACATATATTATAAATCAAAATTATATAAACAGTTTCAATTTCATTGTGTTTTTTTTTAACTCAGGTTTTTATTGTTTGGAAAAAGATGGGTTATCAAATGAATCTTTTCATATAGAGTATTAATAAATTTTAAAAATCCTTAACAATAGACAGAAATTCTTTTTAATTTTTATGTTCATGTTGAATAAGATTGCTACAAATTCAAAATGTAAAATTTGTATGAAATTTAAAACATTTTTTTAGCATAACACATGAATTATTTAATATATATTCTATTTTCATGCATATCATGTCGTGAGTTTAGATGAATTATAGATAATTAATCATAATTTTTACATTTTTATAATAATTGCATCCATTTTATATGATTTATATCTAAAAGTGCCAAGAAATTCTAAAACCTTGATTTTAATTTTTCTATTTTAAATGTTAGGTAACACATCAACTCGTATGGATGTTAAAGTAAGTTCACAAGTATATACTTTGGAGATACTGAAATGTGAGGTAACTATAAAAATAAAAATAAAAAGCATGGTTCACATCTCACCATCAAGTGAACGTTCCAGATCACACGTGTACTTGGAATTTCCGAAATGCCCACTGGATAGCGAGGTATTTTCAAATATGCCACTAGCAGTATACGTGTGACTGTTTGAGTCGTGTGACCAATCGAGATCTTTATTTTTATTTATTTATTGAGAAACAATTTATTTATTTATTTTTGTTAGGTAGATTTTTATTTTTTGTGTTCAAAAAATTTGCAAGTTCCGTGAGATCTCTGGATGCTTTGAATTGTGAGGTCACAATCTCATGTTAAGTTAGCTTTCAAAGGAAAATTTTCTGTTTTTTTATTTCATCTAATTATTATAATCACAAAAAAAAAACTCCATGAACATCTAGAACTTGTCATGACTCATGAAGTTATATTTGGTTAGAATTATGGAATTCTTTGAAGTTTGATTTGGATAGCCCATGAAGATGTACATGCTAGAAAAAAAAAATTCATTTTAATGTGCCAAAAAAATGTAGAGGGAAAAAGACAGTGAGAAGAAATAATAAAAAATGAGAAATTAAACAAATTAATTATTATAATTGTAATTATTTTCATGACTTAAATACGGTTTAATATTTCTAAGAAATGTTAGGATGATGACTTTTGTATTAATTTTAAATTAATTCGTAGATCAATTTATAAATAATATGAAAGCATGTTTCATGAGAATCTATGAGAACGAAAGGAGGCCCTTAAGCCATCAAAGAAGCAGGGAAGGTCCACTCAGCTGGCCACTGGTCTTGGAATGGCCAAGTGGTTCAATTATATCCAAGTAACATATACATGTTGACACCAAAAAAAAAGAGTAACATATACATGTATTCATAAATAAATAAATGATGAATAAATAAATAAACATTTCCATTTGTGTGAATGAAAATATATGAGAGGGGCATGACATGTCAAAATAAATTCGACTTCACCACGTACAGCAACTGTATTTGCCGTTTTGGTTTTGTCTGTTCTGCAACTAATATTAGAGTTCTGATCTTCTACATGACAATCATAGTGTTAATCAATTAGCGGGTATTATGTACATGGTTTAAAATTTTAAATGTGTATGTATTTATTTTTTTTATAAATAATATCACAATTGATGACATTTTTATAAAGTTGATTTTTTAACATCTATGTGACATCCACTGATTAATTAACATAGAGATTCTATGTGATTGTTGTAAAAAAAAAATGTGAACTCAAAATGAGATTAGAATCAATTTGACATTTGTTCTTGATTTTTTTCATAAATAATCAATAAAATTGGGTTCGAAATCAGCTGTGTGTGTTTATTCTTTGATATTTTAAGTAAAATTTTCATTTTATAGAATCTATAAGAATTAAAACCATAAGAATGGGTATTAGAGGCATTGAATGATCTATGGTCTTTTAATTTATAGGGAACTATACACTCAGTACATATTGTAGTCTGTACATAATGTAGTTTCATTTACAATCGTCACGTCAATAACGCAGTATATAAAATCACTTGATATGATATAGACTCTGTTAACTCAATATAAACATACAAACATGTGTATGTATATGAAATTAAAAAAATATACTTTATTAGCTATCCATGCGTGTACTTAAAAATAAAGTCGGTGAAAAACTAAAATAAAAGATCATCCTTGTTTTAGAAATGAATTATATGATTTCGGGTGTTGTAGCCTCATGGAAGCATAAAATTTGAATGTTGTTTTTTAATTTATTTATTATATAAGAGGGATCTTTTGTAGCTAGCCTTTCAACCGAGTTTGGTAGGATACATCCGTATGTGTGTTTTGGTCCCACACAAAAAAATTTCGATAATTACCGACACATAAGAGGATAAGTCAACATCAAGACTCAATTTCAAGACTTGCCTTTTTTATAGATAAGTCATGAACCGTTGTACTGAAACAAAAATTTGAATCCTAACATTACATCAGTTCTTATCAAATATTGATCGAGTTAATATCATATTAAAAAATCAAAGAGAAAACTCTACCTTCCAAAAAGGATTATAATCACATCAATAAAAGTAGAATAAGATATAATTTGAATTCTAAATGATCCTTCAATTTTTTTTGAATCAAAAGATCAGAGTTTCTTTAATTGCAAACATCTTCCTCATTCGTCTCTTTTGAAGCTGCCTCGTCAAGTCATCAGTAAAATAACCAATCCTTGTTCAACATGCGCATCTGGAGGAACCTATAGAACAAAAACCATTTCTTAGCCATTATATGTTAAGATTGTTTACAAGATCAAAACAGATAATCCTCCAATATTTTATACCTGGATTTTTATCTACGCCAATGAAATATTTATCTCTTAAATAATCACTAATAGGTTAACAAACTATTACATGATAGGATTCTTGTCTATTGTGATCATATGGAATTTCTTGCTCCATTACCTGTAATGATGATCTAGAAATAATCACTAATAGGAAAACAAACTATGACTTATATATATATATATATATACATAGGCTTGATTCAATCATTAATAAAAGGATATGCGATGTGATATTGAAGTAACACGTTTAAATCGATGCCTCCTAAACGATCACTTAGGTTTATGATAAGTTATATAATACATAGGCTTGGGATAATAAAAGAAGTCTAAAAAAATATTTGATTTCTTACTATTAAGAATATTACTACAAAGAAAAGACTTTCTTCTAATAGAAAAAATTTGAATTGTATTTTGTTTTGTTTCCATCAATCTATCTCTTCTTATTTCTTTCACCAATATAAATTAATTTATTGAGTATCTTTTTTATTGATTCAAATAAAGTTGTACAAAAATTAAAATGTTAATAGTACATACAGGGATGTCTAGGTATAGTCTATTATTCTTTCAATGAAATATTTTACAAAAGAGTGTAATTTACATATTAATTGGATTGTTTTTGCTGTTCGTAGAATACATTTCACTAATAAAATTGCGATGCAATCTTTTAATTAAATCTTTTATTTGCCATAAAGTATATAATTCAATTAATGAAACACATTAAAAACTACATATATGCTCTAACAAATCAAATATTGCACTCCATTTTGTAAATAAATAAATAAACACACGTTTAATACACTTTATTATAGAAATTGGACTGTGCTGTCTGCCTGTCTGTGCATATGTAAGTATGCTAAGTAATACTATGTAATCATTCTTTTTCAAATTGAAATATTTATAATAAATCCCATCATTTATAAAAAATTACAAATAAAACTATTTGTATTCTAATTACAAATCCCATCATTATTCCCATTGATCAATACACATTGATATGAACATTTAAATGCAGAAGTGCCGTTTGGAAATGAGTTTTAAACCGTCATTTTTGAAAAAGTAACCTTGCGTTTTGAAATTGGAGGAGTTTCAAAAACGATCATTTTTATTTAATACGGGGCCATTTGGTCCCGCAGAACACCACGTTTGAAAACTCAGTGCAGCGGTAACAGAACCGGTGTTTCCATGCGTTCAGAAACATAACATGAAAAAATTAGCCATCTATTGCCGTCAGGCTTTTGAAACGCTAACACTGAATTTTCATTTGAATTGAAAGTAAGCTTTCTACCGTGTCATAATATTTATTTTTCGTTGAACGAAACACACTCGTCTAAATAACTGCATAATATTTTTCATTGAACCAAACACTTTATTTTTAATTCATAAAAATTATCAGCGTAATTCTTTTTTGTATTTATTAATCAGTGCTTAAAATCTGCACTTAAATCAGTCATGAATTCAAAAGGGTCTCCAGGCGTGGCAGCATATAAGGACCATCAATCATATAAATACCACCAAATCGGGCGGTCGTATCAGACTGGCGTCCGCTTTAAGCTACGGCACCGTTTAAAAAGGCAACTCCTTTTTTTCCCATTATTTTTAGGGTTCCCACTCAAATATCTCACTTTCAAATTCGCCCTTTCAGACTCTTCAAAGCCATTCACATCACCTGCGAAGCAATCTTTCGATTCTCATGGTGAGTTTCATACATTAGGGTTTTCAATCCGCCTCTTTTGCCCTTCCAGAGAATGTTCTTTTAGGGTTTTTTCCATTCTCTCGATCTCTCTCGCTAAAAAAAAAAATATTTTTTTGGATGACTTAAGGCGCTGCCGAACCAACAACAGGTGGACTACCCGAGTTTTAAGCTCGTCATAGTTGGTGATGGAGGAACAGGTGTTCTCTCTCTCTCTATTGAATTATCTGTTTGGATCTTTTCGAGATGTTCTCACTGTTGATTTTTTTTTCTTTGTGATTATTCGGGCTTTTGTGTTCTTCGTTGATGATGCTATGAATCTATGGTACTGATCATTTTGTTTTGTATTGAATGATTTGTGTTGTGTCTTTTGCTTTCTGAGATGCTTTGATGGAACTGCATTTTTGTTCTCTGATATTTGTGTTGAGGATTTGGTTTTTGAGGATATTTTGTTGTTAGTGATGAAGTTTAGGTTTCTCAGTCCTTGTTGAATTAGAAATTTTTTTTTTGGTGCGATATCTCTAGAACTCTGAATCCGAGTTTTATGTTTTCACTTCTTTTGACATTTTTCATCGATCAATAATTGTGGTACTCAGTTTCTGTTGATTTTTTTTGCTGATTTCTAGCTCAAGATCCTTTTTTCCGGTTTTGGACGCCTTCTTTCTTGTGTATTCCGTTTGTATTCTTTTTCCTGTCTGCATTAATGTTTGATGTGATGATTTAATACCTGGGGTTTTCTTTTCTGCCTTCATTCGATGATACTGTCTGTGTGATGATGACATGCACTCTTTTGAGTGTGAAGTTTTTTTTTGTCCATCTGACTGTTCTGATACATATTTCTTGTGATGCAAGTTTAATTTCTAAATCATGACACACAAAACATTACTATCTGCATGAGGTAATCTTTACCTCCTTCCATCATCCAGTTAGATTTCGGATTCTTTACTGCATTAGGTCATTTTAAGGAGCAGTTACACACAGTTTCCTTTACAACTCTGCTTCCAGTCCCATATACCTCGATTGCTGTCCTAATTAGCTCGTTAGAAATTTTTCACATTTTCTATAAATGGGTCCTATTGGATTGTATGCTTCACTTGTTATTTTTTATAATAAAAGTATGTATATCATTAGATGAGGTATACTATTTTAAAAAAAAATGTGTGCAGATGGTAGGCGGGGCCGTAAACGGGGCTGTGCCAAGCATTTATAGTTTTGTTTCATGTGTTGCATTAATCCTGATTTCTGAAGATTGTATTTGATGCCTTAAATTCGTAATCTGTCAATATCAATATATCAACTCAGTTGAAGCATTTTATTTAAGTGATATTATGAGCATCAATCCTAATCATCAACCAGTCCACCAAATTTCATGAAGGGAATAGTGTATTACAAAAAAGCTGATTGTGATGCCATCATTGATATTGTTCTCTTCCATTTTTGTATTGGATTAGCATGATTGAAGGAGCCTTAGCTCAATATTTCTGACTGACTTCAGTTTGCACGTCTAATCTAAGTTGTTGTTGTGTTTAATGTAGGGAAAACTACATTTGTCAAGAGGCATCTGACTGGTGAATTTGAGAAGAAGTATGAACGTACGTGCTTCATGGACTGATAATCTGTATTTTCCCTCATATTTTGTGATTTATCCCCTTTTCCCCTTTCGGCTTGCTGCTTCAGTTGTTTTTTTTTTTTTTTCTTTGTTGCAGTTGCTGTTTATGAATTTTACTAAATTTATTATGTTCCAAATGCTTGTGCAGCCACTATTGGCGTGGAAGTCCATCCTTTGGATTTCTTCACAAATTGTGGAAAAATCCGGTTTTATTGTTGGGATACTGCTGGTCAGGAAAAATTTGGTGGTCTCAGAGATGGATATTAGTAAGTTCTGAACTATTGGAAATGCACTTTCATTCTTATTTGGTTCTGTGATTATTCCATAGTCTGATAAACTGGTGCTTATGTGCCTAGATGCCTTGGAACTTGATTTTTATGAATTAAGTTTTGATGTGTTTGCCTTGATATTTAATATATTCTGCTCACAGATTGTTTTGTTCCTTCCTACCATTAATGCTCTGTTGCCATTTTTTTAATTGTTTTTTTGGAAGAAAGGTCTGATGTCATTGTTATAGGCTATAAGTGCATCCTCTTGATCATTCGATGGCTTTGCTTTGTACACTTTGTGGACATTAATTACAAGAGTTATTGTGAGACAGTGAGAGTTAGAGCACAATTTTTTCTTTTCAGATGAATTACAGTAAATTGATCTTTTTTCAGTATAACATCAATTAACTATAAAAAATACTGTTTGTAACTCTGCCTCGTATAGTGCAAGATATAACTAATGTAATGTCCAATCTAAGGATGATGGCAGTTATGAAATAGGCCTCTTAAGTGATAGGCAACTGTTTCTTCTTTGTGTTTGGACTTTTCTTTGAACTTCCTCACACTGCATCCCCAAGAATCTAGAACCAAAAAAAAAAAAAAAAGCTGATTGGTGTAAACACTGGGAACGACAAACTCCTCAGTTAACCAGACTAAACACAAAAATAGAATCCCCCTTATGTTTGTGGTCTTATATTCTTGGGGAGGGGTTATTGGATAAGCAGGAAAATGTGGAGAAGTCATGATATGTTGGTCAATACAATTCTCTGACAGGGGTTCCATTATTTTTTCTTGAGTTAATTTTTTTTTAAAGATTTTGTAAGCATTTCTATTATGTTGTGAATTTTGACCACTTATCTATTTATTCATTCCATTGTGCTTGCCTGTAAATCTAGCCAAGGCATTATTGTTGTTTATTTTCTTCTAATATATGGTTTATAGGTCTAGCTATACACATAGACATCAATATCTAAAATTGCTGAATTGACATACCACGACCAGTGTTAAAATCTGGCTAGTGTTAGCTTTCGAAATTATGATACGCTGATCGATAAAATTCATCGTGAAGGATGAACCTTATTTTTCCTGTAAACCTGATCTTTTTCAGGTTGGATTTTTTTTGGTGGGGTTACCCTCTGACACACATCCTATACCTTTTTTTCCCCTTTTTTATATTTTCGTAATCTTCCAGTCTTATTGATAAAATTTCTGGACACCATGCCCCCTTGGACCCTCCCTGCCTCCCACCACAAATTATATGTATGGTCTCAGGCTGTTTGTTGAGTCTCCCCTGTTATCTGATTCTTTTATGTACTTGCAGTATCCACGGGCAATGTGCTATCATAATGTTTGATGTCACTGCCCGTCTGACATACAAAAATGTTCCTACATGGCACCGTGACCTCTGCCGGTATGTTATGAATACAAACTAGAACTGCTTCCTTTCATATTTGCTTCCTTCAAATACGCTTCTATTAACATTCGAATTCCATTGCCCATTCAGGGTCTGTGAGAATATCCCAATTGTCTTGTGTGGCAACAAGGTGGACGTCAAGAACAGGCAGGTGAAGGCAAAGCAAGTGACCTTCCACAGGAAGAAGAATCTCCAGTACTACGAGATCTCTGCGAAAAGCAACTACAACTTTGAGAAGCCTTTCCTGTATCTTGCCAGAAAGCTTGCAGGGTAATAATGCAAGAATTTACTGCTTCATTTAGGGAAATGTGATCCAGTTTTGGTGTTAAATCATTGACAAGTATAATTTCAGGGACCCAAATCTCCACTTTGTTGAGTCGCCTGCTCTTGCTCCTCCGGAGGTGCAAATTGACTTGGCCGCACAGCAACAGTGAGTATTGTTTCCCCACTTTGCTTTGCATAACAGCACCTGATGATAAAAGCACTAATTTAAAAAATTTCACCTTTACAAAAAAAGGCATACATCAGTTTTTGTAATCATCAAATCAGATCTGGACTGAGTCTGTTGCTCGGCCCACATGCGATGCCAAATTTAATCTCCATGTTTGGTTCATGCTTTAAATATGTGGTTACTCAAATTGCGTATTAATATAGATGAGAGTATTTTTATGCGGGGTTTCTGGAATGCTTAGTCAAGAACTGAAATCCTTTCAGCTGATGGATTTTAGGTAACATGAGTTAATAATTTTGTTTAAATGTTTGCAGTTTAGGCCTGTATTTATCGCAATACTTATGCAACTCTTAAAATAGTTATGCTGTTATCTCTGAATAAACATGCCATCTTTGGTTCTTTTTGCAGGCACGAGGCCGAAATCGCTGCAGCTGCTGCTCAGCCTCTTCCAGATGATGATGATGACGCATTTGATTAGAGGTGGTGAGTGAGCTTTTTTAAGCGTCAGTTGGCGCGTCTGTGAGCGCAATATACATGTCAGGTAACTTACAAATTCATGCCTTTTATTGTAGTATCATTATGAATGTTTATGGTGTTGGTAGGAGTATTTGCTCTTCATTCTCGGTTCAGAAGGGTCAGTTGTTTAACCAGTGTTCTTCCTTTGATTCTCTAACTATTGTAATAAATTGGCAAATTGGGTTCCTCTGTATCCCAAAAAAGAGAAGGGCATGGCTATTGAGATCTGATCCAATGGTTTATTAAGATTTAAATCATCATGAACATGTGTAACTTATTAAAATCGTCGTATATAATAATGTGTAGTGTGTGTATTCCTTGTATGTGTCCCTTCAAAAATATAAAAAGTTTTTAATGAGGTACATATCTTATTAACGTGAGTGTATAACATAGGTATATGTGACTACAATGAGTCTAAAAGAGGGCTAAAATATCACTCTCTTTTTAATTGATGAAAGATCGTCCATGGTGTAATTGATGGGCTTGTGCCTCGTGCTGTCCGTGTATGAAATTTCTTGGTTCATTATATGTTGGAAAAAGATACATTTAGCTTTAATTGCAGTTCATCTCATATTATTTTTTTAATAAAAATTATACACTTAACCCTTTGAAGTGCATGCTATTATATAAAATGAAATATATATTGAGATACATTAATGTATTTTTGTTCATGGTAAAAAAATGAAAAAAACGGACTGTGGTATATATTATGATAGTGTAATTACACTATGATAGTGTAGTATATATTACGTTATTATAGCGTATGAGGCTATAAAATGGACTGTAAAATGGACTACGTGTATCAACACTCTTATATTATTCTATTATGTAAATTATTCCATTACAAAAATGTATAATTCATTACTATATATACTATTATTTTTATAATTGAATATATGTTATTAGTTAAATATATATATGGGAAAAATTCATGACTCCCCTGTAAGTTGTTTGAAATCTATATGCCCTCTTAGCTTTTTTTGAAATTCATGTGATCCCTTGAAAAACACATATATAAATTCAAATAGGCCTTTATTGAAATTTTTGTTGACAGATTTGGATTATTCTGCACAGTAAACAGGGCTGCACAAGTTATTTTCCTGTCGTATAATTCTCTCTGGAGGAGGTCAGTTTCAGGAAATTAGGATTCCTGGAATTTAGGTGTATGCAAAGCACGTGGTGCATATTAAGGTAGTGTTGCAGTATTCACCGGTAAGTAGTTTAAAATTAATCTTCCCTCGAGCACAATGTAATGTGCGTGTAAAGAAAAAAAATGTACACAATCAAAATTTTTAAATTTTTTTAATCCATTTATGTGCGATATAATATCATGTTATATATACATAAATGTTATAATATAAATTTTAATCATGGTTAAATAAATCATTTGTAGAATTTATTATGAAATTACACACAAAAAAAAAGTTACAATTGAAAATGAGTTTTTTTTATATATTTACACCATTTAATCAATACTATATTGTAAAAATATCTCAATTGAAATTAATTAAAAAATAACATTCATGTACAATGTAAATCATTTTGAATAGTAATATTGAAAATAACAAATCATTAGAGATATTTTGCTAAAATGTGATTTTTAGGGGTATATACCAAAAAAAAATCATTAATATGTGGCGGATATGGATGATATTATCCAATGTATACATAGATACAAAAAAAACTAAGAATTCAACTATTTATGAAATTCTTTAAAAATTCATTTAGGTGATCAATATCTTTGTTGGGCTCTTATATATATACTTATGATTATGATTGTGAAATAAGTTTTTCCTAAAAATGACTATTTCATGATGAAAAGTGAGATCAAACATTGAAACTCATATTTTATCCGAAATTTGCTATTTATCACCTATAATCTATGATTATCTCAATCTAAATCAACTAAAAATTATAACAAAAAAATGAATATGATGATATGGTACTATCATAACCATTTATTTAATATATCTTAAAAATCATTAAAAAAATAGGATTAATTTGGTGGATATGAATATAATATAATCCAATTTATATATATGCACAAACATAAATAGATAAAAAAAAAAATTATCCCAATATAAACTAATACAAATATTTTTCCATTCTTAACCTTAATATAAAATCAAATACAGTTAATAACTACAGATAAATTCAAAAAATAAAAATGTCACAAAGGAATGGATTTGAAAACTTACTCTTTCACTTAATATAATAGATAGATGATTAAAAAGCCCCTACAAAATGCAATAGAAAAGGTCACATTCAATCAAGTGCTTTAATTTCATGATCAAGAAAGTCAACCCCATGCATTTTCATGTAGAGGACTAATTGGACAACAATATCAACACAAATTCTAGCGAGTGATTATTCCCCAAGTCATCATATTTGGTATCTAATGATTTATCAATATTTTGTTATAAAAACAACTGTGACTTCATATCATTTCAGTCTTATCATATTTTCATGCCAAAACCGCATGAAAGTTCATATCAATACATAATAATTGCATCAGTACAAATGCATAATATTTTTATATAAAATTATGACACTTGTGAATCACTACACAGTATGTGGTTTGTAAAAATTGGAACTATTAAAGATAATAAAAAAGGTGAGCAACAATGTTCATTAGCCTTCAAAAATTGAATAACAATGAAAAGTGTAATCTATACACCCCCCAAGGTATAGACAATAAAACAAGAGCACCTACAGATCATACATCTCATACATGTGGATTGACTGAGAAACCTTGATATACAATTTGGCATAGCAAACCAACTTGGGCATCTGATAATAAAAACTCCAAATCAGAAATGCTGGCCAAAAAAAATTAAAATAAAAAATGCAGACTCGAAGACGATGATTCTTTCACCATCATTAATCAATAAAATTGGTTGAAGCATCCACCATGGCTGCCACCTCTCCTGGGGCAGTCTTTCAACAATTTCTGTGTAGAAGAGTTTGCAATGTCACTGGATGTATAAAAATCGAGAGTTTATACTCCTTGTCACGGGTCTGATATGAGTTTGGATTCGAAGAACCTGGCGACTGCCTTGTAAAGCTGGTCCACGTCGAATGGTTTGGAGACATAACCATCCATTCCACACTTCAAGCACTCGTCATAAGTGGCTTGGATCACGTCGGCGGTCATTGCCAGTATTGGCAGATGCCACTCTGTCTCTCCAGTTCCCCTGATCTGTATTCGCTCGTTTTCTTTGCTCTCCATCAGCCGGATTTGTCGCGTTGCTTCAAACCTGCATTGCGAATGTTTAGTATGTACATTCTTTTGGAAGTGATGATTTTTTTAATTGAAAGTCATTAATGTGCCCACATAGGACTTTGCCAACCTAGTTCTAACTAGTTCCTTTTAGACTAGGTTGAATGGGAAGAAAGGAATTGTTCCCACATAGGACTTTGTTGGGAGAGTGCTGGTCATGAGGGATGGAGAAGAAGCTGAAGTATGGCCAGTTTATTGTGTAGGATGGTTTGGGGAGGACCAGTGGGATGTTATCACAGTTGCTAGTATTTTTTTCTTGGGGGAGTGGGAGATGTCTGATCTCCCTTCCTTTTATTCCCCACCTCATATTTTGGATCTTGCGTCTTGTGATGAATCACTTGGTGTGCCCCCACATTTTCCAAAGGGAAAAAAAAGTTGAAGAAAACGCCCAAAGCTTGGAGAATTATTTATGAAGGGCAAGGTTAAGCTTGAGAGGAAAATTGATTATATCTAGATGGCATAATTGACTAAGGATTTTTAGCAAAATTGGAGTAGGTTCCAGGAAAAATAGATGGTTGTGATGGAGGTAGTGGGGGAGGGTAAGAGGATGGCCAAGAAGGAAGAAATTTTAAAAATAGACAATTTAAAAACTAGAGCGAGACATACCCATCCATTTCTGGCATCTGAATATCCATAAAGCAGGCATCAAATTTGTGTGGCGGCTGAAGGAGGGAAAGCGCATGTTTCCCGCTCTCCACACATTTCACATTGGCTCCATATTTTTGAAGTGCACCAGCAGCAACTCTGCGGTTAACTATATTATCATCAACAACCAACATGTTTTTCCCAAACAGCAATCCATGAAGATAAGCTGATCCATGTAGCATCTCTTCCTCTTGCTGCCTCCTGTTCCCGGTTTCTAGCACATGTTGTAGGCATGCTGCTACTGTGCTTGCTCTCAAAGGCTTCATAATTATGGAATCAAAAAATGCTTCAAATTTTGACTTGTCGGACTCTGACGCCACCAGAAGGATCTTTTTGGGCAATAGAGATTTGTAGCCGTGTGTCCATTCTGATAAAAGTTCAGCATTGCTGACCTCCATCTCAGAACTCAACAAATCATTCTCCATTAGTATCACACATGGTTGTTTGCATATTCTGCAATGGAAAAAACAGCACAAGAAAGCTTGTGTCAGTTGTCACCTAAATTATCATTAGAAGAGCGTATTACTTATAAATTGTTTCAAACAAGCTCTTGCCGAGATGAACTCGTCAAACTAAGGTTATTGTGTGTGTGAGCTTAAGATGGATGTAAGACCAGGAAACATGGTAACAGAAAGCAACGTAAAATGAAAATCGATTTTAAGGCAATGTTTGGAGACGAGTTTGGGTAGCTTTACTTAATCTTTCCCCCAGCAGTCTCAGCTTTTGAAGAAAGCAAATAACAACTTTTAGTTACAAAAAGGCAGCTTTCAATAATTTAATAAAAGTATGCTTTCCGGAAAGCTATTTTCAAAACTTGCTTAAAAAATGTTTTTCAAGCTTGTTTCCAAATGCTACCGATTTTTTTTTTAATTATGTTCGATCTTTTTTGAAAAAGAATAGATGACTATCGCGCTTACCCAGATCTGAACCCATTTTGTGTAGAAGCTGTATCACGCACTGCCTTGATACTCCCAAAAATTTCAACAGCAATCCCAAGCCTCTGTAGATGGTACTTTGTCACCGCAGCTCGAACTTGTCTTCCATCAACAATGACCACTTTTAACCCTTTCAGATTACCAGGCAGTGCTTCTGAGAGGGGCTTTTTCAAATCCGAGAGAGCATCTTTATTGCATTCCTTGAATTTAGCCGTGAATGTAAATGTGCTTCCAATGTTGGGACGGCTGATGAAGTTTATTTGTCCACCCATTAATTCAACCAAACATTTGCTGATGCTCAGGCCAATACCAGTCCCACCATATGTCCTGGAAGTTGAGCTATCTGCCTGCATGAATGGGGTAAACACTCTATCCTGTGCATGCAAAGGGATCCCAATTCCCGTATCTTCCACAGACACCATTAGATTGACATATGAAGATGCACCAGTGGCTGTCCAGTTGTCAGAAGCATTGTCGTTACATTCTTGATCTGCAAGAAGCAATCTGAAAGATTCCCAACTGTTTCTTTCGTCGGCAGTTTCAACGCCACTAAGCGTGTTGAATGCACTGAACCCGGGTCGAACCTCTACTTGATCTGATTTTCCTTTTGACCATGCTTCAGTCCTCGCAGCCATCACAGCTTTTGCATGATCAGCCAGATGAACTTGAACAAATATGTGGCCTTGTTCGGTAAACTGTATCATTGTAAGTAATCATGTGTAAATAAATCAAAGGTTCATAGACTTTAAGCAAAAAAGCCTTCCAATAATGACATGGCATGGACAGACTTTCATGATTATGTGACTCAGACTTGCTCAGAATGAACATTTAATTGAGATTTTTTTAAAGGAAGGTACAGTTATCAAATATATTTAAATGGATAACAAGGAATACAAGAAAGTCGAAATAAAAAAAGAACGGCAAAAGGCAGGGGCATAAGATATATCCCAAAACATCTCCTTAACTATCATAATGAGATACTTACTTTCACTGAATTTCCAACAAGATTCGTGATAATCTGCCGAAATCTCCCCGGATCACCAACCAAAAATTTAGGAACCTTATCAGAGACAAACCCTGCAAGCTGCATATTACAAAGCAGGACCAGAATGAGAAAGAAATCACCATTTGGGAGCAACCACCAATTGATACTCAGCAAATTTCTATCATTTATCTTATTAAAGGAATATCAATCACGAAAACATAATATTGGCTTCATTGCATGGAAGACATAGTCACCTCAATGCGCTTGGCTCGTGATTTTGATGAAAAGAGGGAGAGTACATCATCCAGGATAGCTCGGATGTCAAATGGAACTGCCTCCAGCTCCAGCTTGCCGGCTTCAATTTTCGCCCTGTCAAGTACTTCATTTATTAGGGATATGAGGGTTTTGCCACAGACCTCGGCGGTTCGTGCATAGTCCTTTTGTGTTGAATCAAGATTCGTATCCAAGAGCATATCTAGCATTCCTGTAAAAAATTATATGGCAGCAATGTCAATCTTTTATAAACATATGATCTTAAAAAGTATTAGTACAACGATATGAACGTACCAAGAACGCCATTCATCGGTGTTCGGATTTCGTGAGAAACAGTAGCCAGAAACTGTCAACATCAAGAATAACAAATTCAGATTAAGAGGTGCAGATAAAAGTAAACCACCAAAGATATACCACCACTATCAGTGCCCTGACCTGAGACTTAGCAATATCTGCAGCCTCTGCTTTGACTTTCAGCTCTTCCATTTTATTGTAATCCTCTTCAACTTTGATAATGTGGTCAATTGCGGCATATGATATGTATCCGATTAGTACGCAAATGACAAATACCCCAACAGCACCACAGATGTTCCACCAGAGAATAGGAGGCCTCTGATTATATCTGTTCAACATCCAGTCAAGAATTAGATGCAGTAAATACTGGGTGGAACTTTAGATTTATCACACAATCAAAGAAACGACATCAATGGCTGCCAACCTGCACTCCATCTGGTGCCTCCTGAATGGATCTCCAAAATCAAGCATGCTAACATGTGACAGTGATACATCTCCATTTGGATGTTGGGGTCCATACATGATTAACGGCAAACCAGGAGTTGTGACATCATACACATTGACCTCGATGTCTTGATTATCAGCAAGTTGCCTTAGCAAATTCTCGACAAGCGATTCAACGTCAAAAGCACCTCCAAGGTATCTGTGCAGCACAATTGTTGTGTTAATACCACTAAAAATTTAGTTTTTTTGAAAAATCCATGTCAAGAAAGTGAAGCAATTTGTTCTGTCTATCCCAGGCTGTACTAATTGAGCAGTCTGATATGCAAACCATTATCAGAAGCTACTTTGATGATCAAACCAATGTACAATCATACAATCACAGAAAAGGAAAACCTTCAACAGACAAATAGCACATCAAAAAACAGCTAAGCTCACCCATCAATTGCTTCTATGCGTTCCTGAACTGATACATCTGTGGGGAGATCCGAGTGGTAGACGGGAAAAGTTAAAATCACTCCCAGATGATTGGATTCTAACAGCCTGAATGGGTTTGTGAGAACTGCTTTGCCAGTTTCCCTTGCCCTCTCTATGTTCGCTCGATCTTCCTGTTTCAAAATAATGCAACAGAAGACAGATTATGGTATTACATCAATGATGCAAAATTCTTAGATGGATGAGCAAAGACATCAGACCACAAATACATACAAAGACGGATGATGTACTAAAAAACAGTTCTAGATGTAAAACAAATAATTGTTATGAACAGTATGAATCATGATGCAAAGAGTAAGGTTAAAGTTTCAGAGTGGTTAAAAATATTTAACATGAGAAAAAGCTTCTTTTTTTGTCATAGATATAGGTTTATTCCCGTCTCCTTCGGCTGTATTTTTTTTTGTTGGTTTTCGTCCCTACAGTTTTAGCAATAACCTATGGTAGTGCCTGCCATCCACTCCCAAAGTTAAAAAAAGCAAGGGAATTATTAGATAAGACATAACAGGGGACTGTTAGATGGTAAACTGAACCTTTGTCCCAGCTATCTTATGATCTCAAGTAATTTTGAAATCAGACATCAATGTCGACATTTTCATGGAATAAATTATATTGACTAAGGCCCCCATTCGGAACCAATTTTCATAAACAATTTTTTTTCATAAAACTAATATTGACCAACTTTCTTATTTTTGTTGACTTTTTAACACATAAAAACCAATCTCCAAATCAAAAATCAAAGTTTGAAAAACCCGTTTGGAATTGATAACATGAAAATTGATATTAAAGAAGTAGAATAAGTTGGACAATTGATTCGAAACGAGGCCTTAAAAGCATGTAGACTAGAATAGCATGCACATTCAATGGGAAACTAATTCTAGAAACTCACATAGATTCCCATACCTCAGTTATGTAGCATAATTCAAATGACAATCTTGTAACATAGAAGAAAAGGAAATCATATGAATTAACTAAAAGCATAAAACTTTCATCAACTCCACGTGATATGGAACATCATACATACCTTCCCGGACATCATATCAAGTGACTTAAGATAGGATACAGTGTCTTGAGAGAAGATCACTGGAGCATACTCTTTCTCCACTGGGGAGGGCTCTCTGTCATTCATGCTCCTGATTGTCCACCCTTGCTGCTTCTCAAACTGCTCCCTCTCCGAGTGCACCAACCGCGAGCATAAGCCACACCACTCAGCAATGGTCGCTCAAAAGAAGTTCTTGCTGTGTAGTCTGCAAATGTCTCCTGCATGTCTCAAACAATTCGGAGAGATTTAAGAAAGAGTCCTGATCCAATAACAAAAATTTAACCAATTTAGAGATAGAAGACATGGCATTCTTGGGTCATAATGCAATGCATACCAGATTGGGAAAACAAGATTCCTGGATTATGTTTGGGAAAACAAGATTCCTGGATTATGTACCAAAACAAACACAACAAAGTTTGACAGAAACAAGAATTTCAGATAATCATTGGACTAAATAATATTCAGTGCAGAAACCTGACTCCCAACTTTACTCACCAAAGAAATCAAAGTATATATTAACAAATGATGAAACTAATAAAACACCCATTGATTTCTAGTAAACCCCCATCACCCAGGAAAAACCAACGAATAACAAATAATATACCATACACGACAATGAAACACAAGAAATTCAATTGAAATTGAAACAAATAAATGTGGATAAACAATAGAGGAACATAAGAAAAAAGAATGACAAGTAGCACACATTCATTATTTGGAAAAATAAAAGGAAGAAGAACATAATATAGTAAAATCATCCATATTTCCCCAGATTTCCCCATTTAATGCAACAACAAAAACATAAAAACCAAGTAAGAAAATATAATGGCAAAAGGAAGTAGACACCCACAAAAAAAAAAAAAACTGGAAATATAAGGGCACTCAGCACTCTTACCGGTAAGAGAACAACATAAAAACCAAGTGAGAAAATATAAAGGCACTCTTACGGGTAAGAGATTTGCAAAAAACCAATCAAAGAAACCCAACAAAATCAACCCAACAGGATTGCAAAGATCCTCCTCTGATCAAGCTAAACTACAAATCAATGCTAATCATAGAATCCCAACTGAATTAACCAAACCACTCAAAACCCAACAAACAAATATAAAACCAATGCAAACCCAATCTGAATCAAGTGAAACTAGTCGCAAATGCAAGATTGCGTACCTGATCGAGGGCGGAGGGGCTCTTGTTGTGGTAGAAGGTGGAGACGAGGATGGCGAGGGCTCGGACATGGTTGACGCTTACAGAGAACTGGTCCTGGAGCATCCTCGCCCGCTCGTCGCACATCGACCCGAGCACCTCCTTCCGCTCCTCCGCCGCCTTCTCCGTCATCGCCTCGTATCCAAGCGCCGCCATCACCCCCCAAAGCACCACCCACGCCACATACAGCTTCACCCAATACCTCTTCCACCTCACCCAAACCGATTTCTTGCTTATCTTCCCCTTCTTGCTCTTCTTCATTGTCAAGTCCCAACAAAGACCCCAACTTCGGATGTGGGTTCCTCTCTTTTGGGCTCTATTGGTGTCTATTTCTCACTTTCCCCTCTTCTTCACTTCTTCGTCTGGGTCTTCATCAATGCAGTGTCTTCTCCTCTCTTTTGGGCACTTTAGGTCTCTCTCTTTCGCAGTTTCTTGCAAAGATTTCTACTTTTCTTCTCTTTCTCTCTTAAAAAAGGAAAGTTCACTTGAAATCTGTTGAACTAACACAAGTTCGATCACTTTTTTTTTTTTTGGCAGAAAACAAAACAAAGCCCAATATATCTATCACTGTCTCGAAGAGATTGAAGTTCTACAAAATGGGTCTTTTCAATAAGACAACTGTAAAATCGATTGAGAACGGACGACAAAGAAAAACGAAACCAAGAGAGCACGCTCAACTGGAACATCTTGTCTGATTTTTTTAATTTATTTATCAATTTTTTTGACAGGTGTATGGAATGGGTGGTGCGACAGGGAGGTAACCTTATCTGCACCTGTCGCATTGCAGTGCATCGAAAAGATTTTTTATGGGTTTATCCAAAATAGCAGTTAAATTTTATTTTAAAAAAATTGATTGATATATAAACATTGAAGTGTCAATTTATCTAATTTGTACTTGATTTAAACATTTTGTCAATTAGTTATTCAGACAAAAAAACTCCATCATTAATAAATAATTATAAATGGTTTGACAATAAGTTAGGTTGTGAGGATAGATTTATTAATTTTAGAAGATAAAAATATGTCAATTTTATTTACATTTGTTCATTTCAATTTACTTATATTTGCTAAAATAGGACAAAAATTGAAAATAAATATTATTTTAACATTTGGATTAAATAAATTGCTACATCTCCATGTATTTCTACATTTATCTCTTTATCCTAATACTAATCTCCTTTCTTAAATTAATCATAAAGGCGTTTCAAAAAAAAATTATTCGAGACACAAAATAAAACTCCATAACTGTGTCTTAGTTCACATGAACTCTTATAACAATTTAAGGTATTTTTTTATTCTTTTATTTATCACTATTTGCATTAGTATATTATAATATCATTATATGTATCATCTAACACGCGTAAACATCATAAAAACACGTCGCATTTAATAACTTCATATATACCCAATGTAAATAGAAAAATTAATATAAAAATAACATTATCAACTAAAGAGTAAACTATTATTAATATATATTCTATCATTTATCTAAATTGAATCAAACAGTAAAAAATTCATTTTCATGCTTATGATTATAAAAAAAACTCACATACAATCGAAAAATATTGTAAGGACTAATTTCAAAATAAAAAATACTAGAGGTACTAAGTACTAAAACCCAATATTATTAATTAATGTTTTGGTCTCCAACTTCTGTAAAATAATATTAAAAAAAATGAAGCCTGATCGAATTTTTGGATTGTATTTTGAAGATACGCTTTGTCTCCATTCCCCCACATTAAATTATTGTTCAAAAAACAAAAGCGGAGCATTTTAAGGGAGGTGAACTTATAACTCCGACGATTATAATTGTATATGTAATTCAGTTAACAAAGTCGACGTCGAAGATCTTTCCGACAACGACATCCGACCCGGTTTCAGATTATGAAAATTACGATATTAGCCCTATATATAAAAAAACAATGCCATACTTGTCCTCCGTTATTTTTCTATGACAGAAAAACCCCTATTTGTAGGGCAATGATTGCATACCATTCAAGGGTATTTGCGTAAACCCGAAAAACGTGCGAGAGCGTTGACCGGTCAAAGTTTCCAAATGTCGAAAATAGGACGAACATCTACCGACAATTCCAATCATGTCCTATACGTGGTTGTCTCTGAGGACTTATTCGTCATTGTCGGAAATGTCGTCTTGGAGACTGGAAAAGCAAAAAAAAAAAAAAAGAAGGGCAGTTCTACCCCCACCAACCAGCAAGCTGTCCCCCCAACCACAAAAAATTTAAAAAATAATTTATTTTATTTTGTAATTCACTATCCTCATCTCCCCTCCCCACCAACCGAAAAATTTAAAAAGATCATCTCCACCACTTGAAATCACTAAGGTAAGGATAATCGATGCATGTGTTCTGTAAGTCGTTCGACAACCTGGGGGGTCATAGGCGGCGGGAGGTCCGTCTTACAAACCATTAGGCAGCATGTGTTATGGATGGAGTTCGATAGTCTTGCTGTCGGACATATGTACTGGAGGACGACAACAGGTCAGTCGACTTGAGGGATTTATGGTGACGGAAGACCCGTCGAACGTTTACAATGTAGTGATCTATGACTTTAACTGTGAACATTCAAAATGTTTTAAACCATTCACACTAACTATGCTTACCAATTCATTTATTCATTCATTCAAACATGAACATTCAAAATGTTTTAAACCATTCACATTTTATTAGTCTTGGGATTTAGTCTCCACTTCAATAAAAAAAAAATATAAGCATTGATTGATACATGGGTTGACAAGCACAAGTAAAACAAGATAATTGTTCTAAAATCATCCGTGCTGATCGTGTCTTTGCTTCAAACGTCGTTTTGTTATTTCTAAGAGTTTAACATCAGTTCATTTTGTGTTAACGGGCACACCCACTTGTCACAAGCTTATAATTGAATATGAGCATGAATAAGTTAGTCCAAAGATTTTGATGTTAAAATAAAGAGCAATAAATTCATGCTATGGCAATAATTTTTAAATTGAAATTCAAACATCGGTTCCCTTCATAATCGAACTCCATTCATTACACGAACTGTCTAATGGTTTGTTTGACGGGTCTTCAGTCGCCCATGACCCCCCAGGTCGACTGATTTGTTGTCGTCCACCAGTACATCTATTCGACTTCAGAGTTGTCGAACGACTTCCAGAATATATGTATCGATTATCACCACCTTAGTGATTTCAAGTAGTGTGGATGATCTTTTTAAATTTTTCGGTTGGTGGGTACAGTGGATTACAAAATCAAATAAATTTTTTTTAAAAAAAAATTTCTGGTTGGTGGGGGGGGGGAGGGGACAGCTAGCTTGTTGGTTGGTGGGGATAGAGCTGCCCAAAAAGGAATAGAACGCACTGCCCGAAACCGATAAAGTCCTCCGCCCGATTCGTTACTCTCACGTTGCTCCTTCCATTCGGATCATCCTGACCGTCCAACCAGTAGACCTTTTTTAATAATAATAAAATCCACCGAAGAATGTCGTCTCTTGGAAGGTAGTAGCAGTTGTACTTCGGATAACTAAAAAAAACTTTCATTAGACTTTCAATTAATTATATGATCAACTAATTAAAACCTTTGTAAATCATAAAATCAATGCATTAATAAATGGGTCGCTCACTTGATCATGAAAATTGAATTCGCACCGTCCGATGTAGACATCCAACGGTGACAGAGACACTGACAGGTAGGTGGTCGAGATTCGATAGGGACAGGTGAGATTTTGTGTTTGATACATACGATTCGGTGGTCCCACATCCAACGTGGTCCATCAGAACAATCAAGGGTTACTGTTTGTACAGTTTGAGATCTGACGGTCGACAATGAAAGTAGGTTTGTAGGTAGAGTAGGTTTGTAGGTTCTCAATGGTAAGGGGATATGGTAACTTGCATCGCCGGAACATATGACCCAAAGGGAGACAATAAAAAGACTTGAGGAATGTAAAATTGATACTGTCAGAGGGTGTTCTAATTAGGGATTTGATTGTTGAAATGATTTTTTTTTGTAAAAGATTACATTATATGATTCGGTGGGGTTGATGTTTGTTTTGACTAAGATTAGATTGTCGGGCCAGCTGTTAAGTGTGAAATGTCAGCTTTGTTTTTTGTACCTAAAAATAGATTCTGTTTTTCAAGTACTGTTTTTTCACAGGAGGTTTGAATAGATGAGACCCAACTTGTTGATATAATGTTTGGGGGGGGGGGGGGGGTTTAATTTCTGGCTTTTGATGGAATTGGAATGTTGAAAGCCCAAGAGCACCAAAGTCAATATTAGTTTTCATCTTATCTCATGTGTATCCAAATGGGACACCTATAAAAAAAAAAAAAATTTAAAGTGTCGTAGACTCATGTATGAAAGATATAATTTTATGAAAATAGTGTGTGTAAAGCCGCACGCGAGATTTTGATTAAAATTGTGTGCAAACAAAGTCCTTTGAAAAAATGTTAGGTATAGCCAGAGTTTGTGATCTTGATATGTTTTGTTTCTAAGGTATATAAAAAAGTATGAACTTGAATGAATTGTATATTTATCTTTTTGTAAAAAAATTAAAATTCAAATATTAGAATAAATTTATACATATAAGAAACACTAGATTAAGAAATATAACGTTTGCAATGGAGTTGCTTATCATTTTATTGATACTAAATTAATGGATTGAGAAAATAGGTAGGACCCATGTTTTTTAAGAACTACATTTCGTAGCCCATTCCTCTAAAAGGATTTAATTGTGCCCAATCTTTTTTTATACATATACCACCTTTTTAAAGTGTAGGGTGAGATTCAAAAGGCTTTTAAGATGTGTTTGAATGTGCGATTGTAAAATTGATTCTGTAGAAATCTTAGTTTAAAAATTGATTGATTTTGTAGGAAGATCATCTCCCCCAGCTTTTGAAAATCGTAACTTTTGAACACTATATCTCTGAAATGTCCACAAAAACCTATTATAGTAAAACTGTTTAGTTGTACGATTCTAGTAATGTGTGGAGAATATTTGGAAAAAAGTCTTGTTTCTGATTAAAGACTGGGGCATTTGTTGCGCGGAGTGAAAATTATATCACTTTGAAGGGGTTTATTACATATTGAGGAATATAAGGTTAATTTTGCTATTACAAGATATGTGATTAGGGAGGGGAGTAAATAACTTTTCTAGTTTTCTCCTTTAGTGGGTGTTGTATTGGGTGAATATCTCTTGTACTCTTTTGTAATTTCGCATTCTCTGTCTTTAGATAAAATTAAGTCCGAATGCTCACTCTTCTCGTTAAAAAAAAATCTTGCAGGTGCTCCAATATGTTAAGTGGTTTTTGCAACACATAAAACCAATGTGAGATTAAAGATTTTTTTTTTGAGAAATAATGTGAGACTAATTAAAGATGTGATCATGTGAGGGGGGGAAAGGGATAAAAAAGAAGGGGAGCAACTTTTTGGTCAAAATGGGCTTTGGGACTCGGGGAAAGCCCACAAGTTGATCCTCTGCTGTCCTAATATTTTAGGAAAATGATATGTTCATTGTTCAGCCATATACAACTTTTATTTCAGTGTACACAGTTTTTTTTTAAAAAAACATATTCTCTCTCATTAAAGTACATGCAGTTATATGAAATGAAGTATATATCAAGATATATTACGATTATTTCATGTTAAAAAATGATAATTTTTTTTATACTAGATATTATAATAAAATCTCATACACTATAATAATATAGTATGTACTACGTTATTATAATTTACATGATAGAAAAATGGATTGAGTGTATCGTCACAATCTTTTATGATGATCTGAATACAAGATATAAACCCTAATAACGAAAATATGGAATACCCTGTATGAAAAAAAGAAAAATGTTAGACTCAATCTTTTTATAATCCAAAACATAAATCACACATGTTTTTTTTATTTATTTTTTAAATAGTAAACATCAGCTAATGATATATATACTTTTGATGCAAAGTTTAAATTGCTTCATTTTGAATTGAATAAATTCATTTTTAGTAAATGTTAAAAAAAATTTAACGATGTATATACCTCGTATAATAATACATATGTTTCACTGGATTTCTAATTATGAATATAAGATTATATTTTATATTGTAAAAAGAACTTAGTATAACAATGCCTAAAAAAATTGGGGGGGGGGGGTGTGCATATAGCCCCCTATCTTTTAAAAAGAATATCCATGTAACCCATTTGGGTTATATTGATATATCTCCTATCGTTAAGATCTTGAAACTGAGGTATAGTTAACTTAATTACACATTGTTTAATTACGAGATTTAAGAAAAATTAAATATAATCTCTCTAAATGACCAAAATGTCTTCCATCAACCCACTCATAAGTTTTAACCGAATAATGATAGGAGGAGATTTGAATTAAGAGTGTAATTTCAATTGGTTTTATGGATACTAAAAAAAAAGGGGTCGACATGCATATTTACAATCTTTTAGGGTGCACGAATATTTTTTCTAAATTAATGAAACTTTAACTCAGGGATATGTTTGCTTAACCAGGAAAACTTTCAACGGATATATGCGTTTTTTTCTAAAAAAAAAAATAAAATAAAAATAAAAATTGATGCATTTGTTATCGTAAGTGTATATAATTTGGATCTGCACTTCCATCGAGATTTGGATCGTCCCTTATGGGCTTGTCTGAACCGGGCCTAAGGCCCCATTGTTTGCATGGGCTATAATTTATGGGCCCATGTGGTAGGCCCATTTCACTGGAACCCATCTTGGAAAAATGGGTTGAGAACACAATCCTGATTGGATGTTGAGAACTCGCGCCTCCATTTTTGTAGTGTTAAAAAATAAAGTTTCAAAAGCTATATTTTAACTGCTTTTCAAATGCAGAGTTTCAAACGAAGGATTATGAGAAACTCTGCTGTAATTAGCCAAATAAGGGCTAAGTTTAACTAACCATAAAATTTGATCTATCTAATAAAAGAGTGTCATTACACACAGTTGCTTTACAACGTTACATGTAGTCTCATATATTCTAATATTTGTTAAACATAGTGTATATTTCGTTTTATTAGAAAATTTTCATAATTTTTATAAATGAGTCCACGTAATTTATTGGTGTATATATTTTATGTTTTTATTTTTTTTAAGGTAAATACCTAACATTAAATGTATATAGATTAGAGGTGGGGATGTAAATGAGGTCGTGTCTATCATTTTCTTCTCCTTCGTTTGTCCTGTACATTTTGTACTATGTTCATTCATTCTCTCAAATCTAACAATGTAAAGAATAATATATCTTTTAATCTTTTAAAAGTGTTCTCTTTGAATTGTCTTTGCAGATCTTACATATTAAACATTAACTAATCAAGCTATATATGACTTAATATTTTGAGGATAACCTTGTACATTTGTACTTTATATCATATCAGTGATTGAATGCATACAGGTTTGACTGCTTGGAATATGATATATATCTATATTATATATACATATATTAAAATTAAAATTAGGCGGAGTCAAGTTTTTCAAATTATGAATATCTATTAATATACCTTGCTAGTGAGGGGAAGCTGTGTGGTTGAGTTGAATTAGTTAGGTGTGACAATACCCAATCTTTTTCATTGACAATTGTGTTTCTGATTTTCTTTGAATGGCAAACAATATGTCCAAATTACACAGTGAATTAATACATTGGGCAAGCAACTTCAATGGTAGTGACCTTCATTGACTGGATGATGCATTTGAATATTAGTTATTGGATAATGTTAGGCAAAGCCTCAAATACAATACTCACATGTTATATTTTTCTAAAATAATAAAATAGTAATTTTTTGTTTTAATGAAAATTGTATATCGCTTTATTTACGAATTGAATGAACGTGAAATAATTTAATAAAGCATAATATTTCACCTAAAGAGGTATGTATTCATTGATGACTAACAAGATATATGCGATTACATATGAGACTACAAAAAAGACTGTGTGTAACGCCGTTTTCTAGTTCATTCACAACACACATGTCATATTTAAATTCAATAAAGACATAAGAGATCCCACGTGTCATATAATTTTTTTATCTTTTATCCACAATTTATACATGGTTAATCAAATAAAAAAATTCATTATCACGTTTTTAAAAAAAACACTAAAAATACAACCAATAAAATCACTTTTTTTTTATCAAATTTATATTACTACCAAACAAGGCCTAAAGTTTGTAATTAATACACACCATTTGGATGGATAAATATCAGTAGATCGGTTAATACTGCCTATGATAGACTGAAACTTCCTCTAATAGCAAAGTTTTCCTATTTGGTTGAGCAAAATCCAACAGAATAAAGCTTAACCGTATTCTTGGAAATTGGAAACCTAAAGTATCCCTTGAATAATGAATAAGGATTCTTGAGGAACGCCCTAATTTAGTTTCGATTTTGTATTCATCCTGCTTCCCCTATTTTAGCATGGACAAAAAATGTTACCCAAGAAAAATATGAATTCCTACCCTTGATTTGTCTAATCAAATCTTTATCAGGAAACTAAGGATAAGTTTGATACTTTTAATGTGAAAAAAAAAATCCTTTTGAAATATTATAAAACAAATTTTTTTTCTGACATGTCAAACAATGAACACAAGAATTGATTGATTTCAAACGTAGATTTTTTGGAGTGAGCATGAATGTTAAATTGATCCTAAACAAAACAAAGTCAATGTTAACCTGTGTTCTAAAGTTGTTTTCTTCTGCACAAATTGTATGGGAAATAAATAAGCAAATTTTTTAAAAGGAATATATAGAAACTCTATTATTTTTGCTTGTTGTGGGACCAAGAACAGAATCTAACATCCAATCAAATTGGCATCCCAAGCAGCCCCTTGAAGTTTGAAGCAACTATTGACCACACCACTAACCAATATGTGGTATTCTCGGTGGACAATGTTATCCACATTTTATTATTCTCAGTGGACTATATATTATCCCCCAATATCTAAAACAGTACTAACCCGAATAATAAAATTGAATAGAATTATCATTCACTACAAAAAAGAATAGAATGCTCTGCATTCATATCCTCCGAGTTGTCGCCCACTATTTTATTTGTCCACCATTCCCTGATGCACAATGAAATTATACTTCATCATTTAATAATAAATATATAATTAGAAAATCAAAATGTATATAAATTACAAATGAGATTGAATATATCATTTTCTTTCATGCAAGTATGTATAATTTGTTGTTGGTGACGTGTCAATCAAATTATTAATTAGTGAGATTTTTGTCAACTATTTTTAATAAATAAAAGTTTTAAAATTCTTTGTTGGACACGCTAAACACACTCTTCATCTATTATGGACATAAAACCTTATTTGGACAACAACATAAACTATAAATAATTATAATAAAAAAATCTTATGTCTAATTGTATTTAGTTCGAATACGTAATAAAAAAGTTTTTATTATTTAATTAAATAGATAAGCTATGAACAATAATATATGAACCTTTTGATTTATACAATGATTTGACAAATGATTTGATATGTATAATATAATGTGGGAAATAACATGTTATTAGAAGACACATAAATACCAATAACAACTTGTTTTCATCTGTATTAATATAACTATAATATGTTTTTTATTTATTCTCATCTATTTTATCATAATCCATCTCTATATATTCTTCAAACTAAACCAAACAAAAAGAAATTTATATATATATATATATATATATATTTATTTATATCAGTGGTACCTCTCTTGTCCCGGTCCCTTAAAAGAAACAAAAATTGGTATTCATTGTATGATGAATGAACAATACCACAAAAGTCAACATGAACAAATTAACTCGATTTTATTATATATTTTAATTTAATGAACGAGTTTGAATTCAAACCTCACAACGCGGTTTCTTTTTCAAAGAAGTGAAAGAGAAGGTACAAATTTCATAAGCATCCAATAATGGTTGCGTTGGCTGGTCCAATTATTTGAAGCAATCCTGACCGTTGGATCAATGCTCTTGTCGGATACGGACCACTTAAAATGATCCTATAAGATGGACTGCACCGATAGGCTTGTGATGTTCAGTGCTTTTCACTTTTACAACCGTCTGATTATCATCAATCTCCCATTGTACCATCTACCTTGTAGTTCATTTATACCATCATCCAATATTTTGGTCTAATATCATATCATCCCTGTGATGATTTCATGAGTTCTGATTCAATCAAGTCTAGTATCATTTGTATCATCAGTATCGAATTGTACAATATATGAATCGAACTACACAATTTATGAATTGAACTGTACAGATATCAATGACATTGTACCCAACAATTGATTGTGTAGTTTGATTTGTAGACTGTGCAGTTTGATATTGATCAAACTGATTGAAGCTAGTCTTGACTCGATCCAGACTCTTTTATTTCATTGCATATCCCTAATCATAGATTTTTTGACCCCTTATGGGGTGTGACATTGAGTTATTCACTCCTGATAGCTATACTGTGATAGATAACAATCCAGATTGAATAATAAACTTTTTGTTTGATTGTCTTTTCTGTTATTTTCATTGGAAAACGTAAAAATTATATTTTTGTTGTTTGGTTCACCTTGGATAAAGTGATGATAAATGATTGATAAGGGATGAATAAGAATTTATGACTTTTTAAATGGCAATTATACCCCCTGGGAATAGTGTGAGAGATGTATGATTAATTTGATAGATGTGACAGTTTTTAGAATCTGTGTGAGACTGTTGGGCGAGGTAAATTTTATAAAATGATCACAGAGAATGATATTTTTATCCATTGGCATAGAGAAACCTTGATAAACAATTTCAACATTTGCTTAGAATAATTATCAGGTCTTATAATAATTTATCAAGACATAACTATAGTTATTTATTCAATCAAAAAACAATTTTTTTGAATTATCATAACGTAAATTCTTGTCTTATGTTAGAATTTAATGCAACAACAGCTTTCATCCCATCAATTTAAAAAGGAATTTTTAGTTTTAAGTCTCCGTAAAATATCGAATTTAGTTATCGATCTCTCACTTCTTCATATTTTGGCTTTAGTCCATACATTTAAATGATAATTTAGAAATAAGTCTCTCCTAGGAACTTATTCTTAAATTATCATTTAAATGCATGAACTAAAATCAAAATACGAAAAAGTGAGAGATCGATAGCTAAATTTGATAGTTTACAGGACTTGAAACTAAAAATCCCATTAAAAAAATGTCAAGTGCCTCTCCATGCAGTAGATCTCACAGAATCTACACCCTCCTCTCCACACACGTCCGAGTGAGCTTACAAAATAAAATAACAACAAAACAAACAAATCTGGTCAACGTGCACTCTGGGCTGAAGGTCATTTTCGGTAATTCACATCCTTCCCTCACCTTCCCCGTCATTACATAACAAAAAAAAACCCCAAAAATACACAGCAGCCGCGAAACACCGTAGACAATCCAATAAAAATAAGCAAAAACACGTGACTCAAATCCCTCCCTCCCCCCCAATCCACCATGTTCGCCGAGGCCGCCGATCCCCCTCACGAGACGATCCCGTCCGTTCATCCCGACCCCCCCTTCCAATCCCGTCCGTCCAAACCCTGCACCACCCAGGAGCTCACCCTCAGCTACCTCTGCGACCTCCCCGAATCCCGAGGCAAGCAACCCCTCATCGTCCCTCCCGACCGTCCGATCGATGTCCCCCCCATCCGCGACTTCCTCCAAATCAACAACAACAACAACAACAACGTCTCCTCCTCCTCCTCCCTCCCCCCTCTCAAGCGTCCCATCGATCCCATCGACGCCGCCGCCGACGGCCTCAACCTTTCCCTCTCTCTCAACTCCTCCGGCTGCGCCGGTGGCGGAGGAGGAGGAGGAGGAGGAGGAGGTCCACCTCCGAAGCGAACGAGGAGCGTCCAGTCCCTCGTCCCCTCCGCCTCCAACAACCACAGCCGCACCATCTCCGACGACTTCGCCGCCTCCCAGTCGTTCTACTCCCACAACCCTAGCTGCTCCCTCCGCGACTCCTCCGACCAGATCTACTACTGCGGCGAGGGCACCAACGGCTCCGTCCACAGCCGCTTCAAGCCCCTCATCGGAGGCGGCGGCGATGGTAACCATAGCCACCACTCGATCTTCCCATCCGAGCTCCCCCCGGCGCCGGTATCCCGACCGGCGGGCTCCAGGGGCTCAGATCGACACCGCCCCGGCGTGATCGGCTCCCCGGAGCGGGTCCTCAGGGAGATCGTCTCGGAGTCCGTGCCGGCCGCGGCGCAGATGGTGCAGCAGCTCCCGGAGGAGGCGGTGGAGGCCGTGCGGGACCACCTGCGCGGGATCGTCGGGAAGGAGGAGCTCGCCGGCCTGCGGAGGCGGCTCGATCGCCGGGCCGACCTGACCGCCGAAACCCTAGTGAAGTCGACGCGGGCGCAGCTGGAGATCCTCGTCGCGATCAAGACGGGAATTCCCGCCTACCTCACGCCGAAGGCCTTCTCGGTTCCCGAGCTCGTCGAGGTGTTCACGCTCGCCCGGTGCAGGAACCCGGCGTGCAAGTCGCTCCTCCCGATCGAGGATTGCGATTGCAAGATATGCTCGTCGAAGAAGGGCTTCTGCAGCGCGTGCATGTGCCCGGTGTGCCTCGAATTCGACTGCGCTTTGAACACCTGCAGCTGGGTCGGGTGCGACGTCTGCTCCCACTGGTGCCACGCGAGCTGCGGACTCGAGAAGGGGCTCATAAGGCCCGGGCAGGGCACGACAGGGGTGCAGTTCCATTGCCTTGGGTGTGGGCACGCGTCGGAGATGTTTGGGTTTGTTAAGGATGTGTTTGGTGTCTGCGCGAATGATTGGGTGGTGGAGACGATGAAGAAGGAGCTTGATTGCGTGAGGAGGATCTTCGGGGGGAGTGAGGACTCGAAAGGGAGGGAGTTGAAGGGGGTGGCGGAGGAGTTGCTTTTGAGGCTTGAGAAGAGGGTCATATCGGCCTCAGACGCGTGCGATGCCATGCTTCGGTATTTTAAATGTGAGATTCTTTTATCGCTTTGCTTTTGCCTGCTTAGAGTTTTGTGTGATCGGTTCTGCTTCTTTTCACAATGCGTTTTAAATGTCTCAGGTTCTTGCAATTCTTTTATGGTTAAGATTTTTTTTTTGTTTTTTGAATTGTAATTGCTACATGGGGCTTAGGAGATTATACTGACATGAAGGTTGAACTACTGCTGTTCAGTAGCTTTGGATTATAATTATTACATGCCATGTGCTTTTGTGTTGCATGACTAGCAGGATCTGCTAGAATCTAGAAGATAGTGTTGTTGTATGTCTAGTGTAAGAACTGAGTTTACATTTCATGGTTTGGTAGATGTAGTGCTCAACTATGCGGTTGTGTTTTTTCTTTCTTTCTTTGTTTTTTTTTTTTTTTTTTTTTTTTTTTTACTTTACATGTTCTGTTTGTAAAAGTAGTGCTTCATCCATAGTTGGTTGGTTTTGATTTTTGTGCCCATGTTTTCCTTGCTGAAAAGATATGAAAGGGCAACCCGATGGTTTTTTTTTTTCTCTTGGGCAAAATGAGCATGCTGAGTTGAGTGTTAAGATGATTGCCAAACATATTTCTGTCACTCTTGCATGACTAGAAATTTGAGCTACATATTGGGTTGGTAGTTGTGCAACAAGGAACTCGAATTCTTTTGTGAATGTTAGATTCAAATGATAAATTTGCACTCTGACACTAGTCTAAGGTACTTATCTTTGTTCATCAAATGCCAGCCGTCTTTTTTTGAATTATGGATTTATGTGCCACAAGTTATGTTTTTATTTTTCTGTGGTGATCTCTGTTATTGTTTGTCATTATTGTTACAGTTATGATGAATTACCAATTTTACAATTTGGTTGCTTCCAGTATCAGTTATATGAATGTCTCATTTTACGGGACTGTGAAAAGATATTGGATCTTTTGCCTCATGTCCATAGCAGAAGTCAATGCATGACTTGAATCTGTATGCAAAGTTGTGTATCTTTGTGCTTTTACCATTGCATACACTCAAGCTTGCTATGTATAGATAGTTGAGATACACTAAAGCTGGCTATGGATGGATAATTGGATATGCTGAGAGAAGTGTGGAACAGAACCCTCATGAGCCCAAGTCCCAAACAAAAGTAGAAGAATAACAAAATTTTCAAGGAGCAAGGGTGAATCTTATGGATCATGTGTTGGCCAATGGGAGAAAAAAAAGGAGAAAGGTTAACACAACCTTGCACTATGGAGCTTCATTGGTGTGTAGGGATAGAGAATTAGGGTGAGAATTGTGTGTGGTGTAGGAGAAGGTTTTAGTGTAGGAATAAGTACTCCTGAGCTAGTTGGTAGGATATTTTAAAGTGAGTCTTCCATGGCAGTGGCAAATAATAGTTAAGGTTATAATAATGTTTGTGGATTCCATTACTAATTACTATGTTCAATTTGAAATAAGTTGGGGGGAAATTGTAGGTCGTGTACATCAAATAACAAAAAAAAGAGTAGGGTGACACAGTTGCACATATGGCCTCACTACATTTCTATAAGAAATTCAAAATAATGTAAAAGACAACTAATCTAGAAAATGCACTTAAAGGTTCAGCAAGGTTATGAGCTTAACTGGGAGCCCTAATATATTTATTAGGATTGTCAATGTGATTTGTGGTGGGAATGGCTGTGGACAAGTGGAATTTTTTCACAATATTATTGGAAAATATACACACCCCAAAGTTTGATTATGTGATCAAATTGTTGTCTTATTAAGTAAAATCAGGTGCATTAGACGAAATTCGAAAGAATTTTCAGTGGGACCAGGGACAAACAGGCGAAGGTAGCTTACCAACTTGACCGTAAGGTCAGTCACGAAAAGCCCCTCCGTCATAAAAAAAAAAAAAAATCAGGTGCATTACCCGATTTGATAATGTTACATGGCTGATTCGGTATTTGATGATCCTGCCAAAAATTTAACGTCTGATATGCCACCAGATCATTCCTGATGGACTTATGAGTTAAGACAGAGTCCTACTCTAACAAGAGTTTGATGGATGGATTCTAAAAAAGACTCAACTTTCTAAACTTCTATTTCGAAAGAAGATTGGAGCTTCATATTCTAAAAGTCAACCCCCCCCCCCCCCCAATCCACCCCACCGCAAAAAAAAAAGGGAGCTGAGGTATCTCCAATTGAAAAACGAGAGAACCATTGTTTGGTTAAAATTTAGTACTTTTCTTTGACTAAAACTGCTAAATTCTCTAACACAAGTGTAAAAACATTATTTGACTCACTAAATCAACCACCCAAAAAATGCCCCTCAAAAGGCATGAGTCCCTGCATTCTTAAAAATGGCAATTTATCAGAAAAGAACCTGTTAATGAATGTGTATTGTCACGTTTAGATGTGCAGTTGTTTCTCTAGAATTTCAGAACTACAAGAATGGTTCATCAAAATTAATGATCCATTTTATAATCCTTCAAACGCCATAACTATGATATTTGATTTCCAGTTTGGTTTTGTTCTAGAAATCATGATTGAAGTTTTTGTGTTGTAAGGAAACTTTCTAATACTTGTGAAGATAAAATAAATGGCTTCTTGTTATTGATGAATTATAAATCATTTCCACAAATAATAGTTTTTGTTAGTTGGTATCTCATTTTATCATACATGAATTCAAGAAGTAAATATTCCTCACAGAAAACTATGTCTGATGTGAGATGGATTGTACATATTTTGATCAACCTAGACTTCTCATTCTTTATTATAAAAAAAAACTATGGGCTTTTATCTAGAACAAGTATTGACAGTCTATTTGAGGTCAGAAGCTATCTAAATGATTGTCCTCTTTCAGAAGTTTCCTTTTCAAACTAATCCTCAAATTTTGAAACAGTTGTGCCCGGAGTTCTACTTTCAAGCATTAAACCCAACTATAGATTTTTTACTTTGATGTCAATGTGGGCCACATGATGAAAGCATACATCAATTTTCTACAATTGTAGACATAAACAGGACACACATATTTGATGACGATGTTTGATATAAATCTTAGCTATAAATAAACACAAATTCTGTATTTACATCTTCTTTTGTTGCATATGAAATATGACATTATTGTTAACTTCTAGTTGAAACACTCATTGGAGATGTTTGTTTATGTCTATCTGTGTTACAAATTTAGAATTAAATTTCTCTCTGCTATACAAATCCTATCCAAAACTGGGTTTCCTTTTTTCCCTTTTTTTTCTTCCTTTTTTGGTATCTTGTGGTGGCAGTTTTATGATCTATTGACTTGATACTTTAGTTTCATAAGTTATTGTACAAGTACATTGATGCTCCAAATTCTACAATTGTATTTCTAAGTTCCCTTTCGGAAGCTGTGCTTAACGATTCCTATCACAATATTAACCCCGACAATCTTTATTGTTATACGCAGATGGTGTCTTTGAATTCTCTGTTTCTGGTGCCTCATCAAAGGACCTATCACAAATAACCCAAAGAACTGCAGACGTATCAGGGCAACCACCAATCCCTCCCCCAAAAATCACATACCCCCTCAACACCACCACCACCAAAATTGACCTAAACACTGAGATCGCCCACAAAAGCACCCACAAACCCCTCCCATGCGAGCCCTCATCCGAACCACCCTTCCCATTCAAACCTTCTTTAAGCAAGAGAGAGGACTCCGACAGCCTTGAAAGCATCATCCGCTTCAAAGAGGCGGAGGCGAGGCTGTTCCAGAGCAAAGCCGATGAAGCTCGGAGAGAGGCTGAAGGTTACTTGCAGATTGTGCGTGCGAAGATGAAGAAGTTGGAGGAAGAGTACACAACAAATCTCGCGAAGCTTTGCTTGCAAGAGACCGAGGAGAGGCGGAGGAAGAAGCTCAAAGAGCTCAAAGCGTTGGAGAACTCGCAATGCGATTACTACAACATGAAGATGAGGATGCAGGTTGAGATTGCGAGTCTGCTTGAGCGGATGGAGGCGACGAAGCAACAGTGCGTTTGAGCGCGATTTTGGAGTGTTAATGTATGTTGGTGCTGAATTCAGAAAGGAAAAAAAAATCTGTTATGTATGTTTTGGGTTGTTTTAGTTCAAGATGTGTACAAATGTTTGTGGTTTGGACCTGGTTTTAGAATTGTGAAAACTGTAGGGAATGGAAGTTGAAAATTTTCCTTGATTGATTGATAGAGATCATGTAATTCTAATGTGTTTGTAGTCTAAGGAGCTACTGAGTATTTCAAATGTCCAGATTTTGGATTTGGATCCTCTATTGTCTGGTTCATTGCTTCATTTGTTAGTCCACTTAAACTACTTTGTCAAAGTCAAATGTTTGATTGGATGTTGATGTTTTTGTAGTTTTTTTTATATGTATTATGAAAGAAATTGTTAGGGATTATGATTTAGGCAGTGATTTTGTCTGTCTCTGTATGTTTTGAAATTTTCTTTGAAGATATATATTTGTTAATGAAGTATATGCTTGAATGAATTAAATGCATGTCATCTTACATGTTCTCTAATCAATCATATACTCGGTTAGAATTGCAGTAATGATTTGAGTATATATATACTTTTTTTTCTTACTAAATCTTTACCGTGAGGAAAATATTATGAGTGCTGCTACACTCAGTTTTTTTCTCAGTCTAAAACACAGTCTTATATATATCATTAACTATTCAGTGAAACATATACCTCATTAGATGTTGTATATACCTCATTAAACATTTTCTTATACTTACTAAAAATAGGTTCATTCAATTCAAGATGGAGTGATATACATTTTTTTATCAAAGCATATACCTCATTAGATGATGTTTACTATTTAAAAATAAATAAAAACACGTGAAGTCTGAGTTTTGATTGATGAATGTGACGGAGAGTCTAATATTTTCCAAATATTATACCCCGTCCATTGTTATGTTATTTTTGCCATCTTATTACATTTTGAAATCTTTTTTGAATTATATACTTGTCTGATAAAGAAAATATTTTCACAAAACATAAATTAATTAAAAGTATAATTTTCATATTTTTCTATGTTTTATTGGAGATTTCATGCATTGGATTAGTATTGCAGGAATATGAGGAATGACAGTGTATCAATGCCCATCATATAATATTTTCGTATTGTAATTTCTCATTTATATAATCTTAATACATCACCCCTGTCAAGATTTACTGCTTCAGTTTTCATCATCTACTGTTTGTTTCCATGAATCGTGATATGGTCCAAGACACCATAGCATGCATAGCAATGCTTATTTGAGGGTCCTATCTTCTTTTTTATTATTTTATTGAAAATATAATGTAAAAATAATTTATTTTATTATTTATTCACCATAAATAACTTGAAAATACTAATGGTGGATAAAAATGTCTAAAGAGTTTTTACATAAAGTTTGACAAGACATGTAAAAGATGCTTGTGATATAACAGATGTGATGTGTTTTTGAAATGTGTGTATAAATGTTAAGTGAAATAAATATTTTTAAAATGACATGTAAAGATATTTTATACATTGACATAGAAAAACTTTATTAAACAATTCTAATCCCCCTAAAATAGCTATTTTGTAATTAAAACCAAGCTAAGCCAAAGGTTCTTGTTTGATTATCAAACTATTTGATGAATGGACCTCCTTTTCACTGGTTCACTATTTCAGGTGCCTAGATGACGAGAGTAAACCTGCCACCAAATATGACGATTGATCTGTTCTTAAAAATTGGTTTAGCTTCATCTTCTGATTAAACTATTATAACAATCCATTAAGGCATCATGGATAATGAATGAACCAACTCATATAGGATCTTTTAAAATAAAAAATATTAACATTTAATTATACTTCTTAGTGCAGAGGGGACAGAGCCACTTAAATAATATCTGGAATTGACAGTCCAACCTGTGGAGATTCCCATACTAATAAACAACACTAAACAAGGATAGAGAACAAAAGCACATCTTTACATGCAAATAAAGAATCAACAACCTCACATAGGCACACATTGTGACTCAACAATCAAAATCAGCTTATAATATGACCCCAAAACAATCAAAATCAAGTTATGTCATGAACTCATGACAATACTTGAATAACAACATGCATATCTATCTTCAAAACAGAGTAGTTCACCAAATCACCCAAAGACATTAGCTTGAATTGGGCACTTTCAGAGCAGCATGAAAGTCAAGCAAAAGAACAGCTACTTCCCAAAAACAATAACAAAAGACCATAATACAGAGTCTTGAAATATTTATAAAAACTAAAAAAAATAAAAAGGGAGAGAGAGAGTTAATTAAGGAATGAACAGACTAACCAAAAAAAAAAAGAAGCTCTTCATAACAATTTTTTTCACCTTCCATCAGCAGAGGTGAAAGAGTTGGCGAACCCATGGGGGACAGTAGGAATGCTGGTCGCAGTGTTGTCAATGCTCGCGAGGAACGATGAAGTTGACCCATCCGATTCGAAGGCCTGCCACTTCTTGAGTGCCTGCGGGAGGGTCATATCGAGGTCGATCCCATACACGTCTTCAGCGTCAGGGTTGGTGGGCTTCCACATCTCGGCAAGGGAGGAGAGGACATTGACTGCGTGACCCATGTCGGGCCTCTGGAAGGGCTCACGGGCACAGCAGTGGCCAGCTAACTCAGCTACAGTACTGATGCTTGCGAGGGACTCCTCGTCCACGTCCATTGCTGGATCGATGGCCTTGCCAAAGCCGTCCTTGTTGAGCTGCATCCGGCGGAACCATGTGACCAAGTGGACACTCTCCTCGGGCTGGGTCTCGTCCAGGGCCTTACGGCCCGTTATCAGCTCCATCAGAACCACTCCGAAGCTGAACACGTCAACCTTTGTTGTTACTCGGCCCGTTACTGGATCAGGTAGATGATTCATATTAACATGTGATAATGAATAATGGAATAGTAAATTGATATGGATCTTAATATTCAGAAATTTTAAAGGGTGATCTTCTGTAGACACTGCAAGTAAAGAGTGCAATGCACATCTTAGGCATAATGTTACACATTGTCATAAATTGGCGTGAAATCATGAACTTTGTAACCTAGTCAATGGCCCAAACATAAACAAACTAATGAACAAAAACAAACACTCAGTACTATGATGCATAGTTTCATAAAGTTGAAGATGGAGATGTGAAACAGCTGTGAGAGGTCGGTTATGTATTCTAGCAGAAGAGAGCCTATATACAAAAGATCAAAATATTATTATGAAAATTTTGAACCAGGCAATAAGTAGGAATTCTAAATAGAGCAAAAGTTGAAAAGCAGGGAATATCTTTGGCTGCGTGGGAGAAACAGAAAGCCATGTAACTCTTGTATGTGTTCATTGACAGTGGACAAGGCTGTGCGTTTGTGTATGTTTTTTGCCCATCATTGTTCATAATATTTGGTGCTGCAGTCCAAAATTTCAACACTAAATGAATATACTAGAGAAAAGCACAAAAAAAAGGAAGAAAAGAAAAGCAAAACCCATGTGGTCACACTGCAGATGCCCATCCGTGTGTGTGTTAATTTCTTGAACAATAACTAGAAATCACAAAATGGATGAAGATTCCTAACTTTCGCTCATTAATAGGTTTTTGTTTTAATTACATTGCAGGCATTCAATATCAAACCAAAAGGATCATTTGGTCCCCATCAGTAAAATAGTACAAATTCAGAGAGAGCATGTAGACATTGAAAGAAGAGGCAGTATATATGCTGCCACATTTATATGTATGTAGTCAATAAATGGTGTGATAGTCCCAGTCTAGTGCAGTCAGTCTTTAAGGTCTCAGCAAGTCATGACATATACAGTCAATGAGTAGTCATTGAAATAGATCCAAATCATCATTTAAGAAAATGGTTTCACTGTTTCATTTCAATTGAATTTTTTGTATTATTATTAAAAAAAAAACTACAAATCATTAGATTAGTTAGTCTGAAAAGGGTCCTTTTATTTCTCCCTTGTTTATTCTTCTTGACCAAAGCCCTGTATATGCACCTTGTCACCCACAGCTGTATAGTACTCTTTTAGATGGTAAAATTTGATGAAAAAAATTAAACTGTTTCATGATCATAACTCTAAACTCATAGTTCCTCATGTGTTCTACAATCTATAATGGCTGTACTTAAAAACCTTTGTCTAATAAATTCACACCAAATTCATATAGACCCATAGCGCTAGAGTATGCCAACTATGCAAGAATTTTAGTTAGTCAATAAAAGAATTGATTACCTGCGTATTCTGGAGCGAGATACCCAAATGTCCCAGCAAGCCTGGTCTCCACAGAGCACTTCCCATCCGGGGCGAGTCTGACAAGACCAAAATCCGCGACTTTGGCCTTCAGATGCTCATCAAGTAGTATATTTGATGGCTTGAGGTCTCTGTGAATGAAGCTCTGATGGGCCAAGCTGTGCAGATACTCTACCCCCCTCGCAACGTCCAATGCAATGCTCAGCCTCTTCTTCCACCCAAGTGGTTCCAACCCTTCCTCCTTCCAGTTGAACAAATACCGACTGAGCGTCCCCTCGGGCATATACTCATACACAAGCAGCCTCTCATTGCCATCCAAACAGTACCCAAGAAGCGCCACGAGGTTCCTATGCCGAACCTTAGTCAACACAGCGATCTCCGACTGGAACTCACTCAGCCCCTTTGAACCAATCACACCCGACTCCATCCGTTTCACCGCGATTGTCGCCCCATCATGCAACACGCCCTTATAGACAGTGCCGAAACCCTCCGCGCCCAAGCACATTCGCTTCGCTGAAGTTATCTGTGACATTTCTCAAAACCTGGATTGATATGACCATGTTCCCCGCCTCCACGACATGGACGTCGGTCCCACTTGGTCCACTGCTAGTGCGGCTGAGGGTCTCACTCCCAGCGGTCAAGTTGGGCCGTGAGACAGTGATCTTCAACGTGTCCGGGTCCGACCCAGAGTGCCTCGGATGGATCACCGTCGTGTTCGGGCTCTGCACCCGCCCGAACGAGTTCTTCTTCCTCTTGTACATCACAAACCCCAACCCAATCAAAGAAGCAACGCAAATAGCAGCAATGACAGCCCCAACAATCACTCCGACTGACGATTTCTTCTTGCCACCACCACCGCCGTCACTACCCGAACCCGATGAAGACCCTCCGCTGACGAAGACCCAGGCCCGGGCGGACCCACAATGTCCTTCCCAAGATTAGGATTCCCATCACTCCGAAACACAACCGCGGCACCAAAGACAGGGACTTTGCCGGAGAGCGAGTTATTCGACACGTCGATCTCTTTAAGGCTCGTCATCTTCGAAAGCTCATCGGGGATCGGCCCGTTCAAGTTGTTGTTCGACAGAAGCAGCTTCTGCAGCGACGCGAGCCGCGCAAAGTCGGGCGAGATGTTCCCCGAAAGCCCCATCTTTTGGAGGTTCACGACCGTGACGTTCCCCGCGGCGTCACAGGTGATCCCGGTCCACCCTCCCCCGCACGGATCGTTCCCCTGCCACTCCTTCGCGAGCTTGATCGGGTACCCGAACCCCTTCGAGACGGCCAACAGCGCGTCCACCCTCGCATCGCACGCCTCCCTGGGCTTCGTCAAGCAGAACCTCTCGCTCTCCACGACCATGTCAACGCTGACGCGCACCCCGAACACTGGCACCGGCCCTTGCAAGAGATTGTTCGTCAAGGTGAGGTTTTGGAGGCTCGGGAGCGTCGCCAGCGACGCGGGCACCGGTCCGGTGAACTGGTTGTCGCGAAGCTCGAGATCCTTCATGGAATCCATCCCCGTGAAGTCCGGGAGCGAGCCGGAGAAGGCGTTAGAGTGGAGCCAGAGCTGCTCGAGCGAGGTGATGTTGCGGACGACGTCGATCGGGCCAGAGAGCTTCTCGCCCTTCTGGTTGTTGAGCCAGAGCGTCTTCAAATTGGAGCTCGCGAGGCTCGGCGGGAGGGACCCGCTGAGCCAATTGTAGGCCAGATTGAACGATCCAAGACTCGGCAGAGACGCGAAGAAGTCGGGGATCGGACCGGTGACGTTCGCGTTGTTGGCGGAGAAGTTGACGAGCCCGGTGAGCCCAGACAGGCTCGCCGGGATCCGCCACGTCCCGAACGGGTTGTCGTCGAGAGAGACGGCCTGGAGGGACGTGAGGCCGTTGAAGAAGTCGGAGGGGATGAAGGAGAAGGCGTTGCCGTGGAGGAGGAGGACCTGGAGGGACGATAGGGGTTTGAGGAGGGGAGGGAACCGGTGATCTGGTTCGACTGGAGCTCGAGACGGGTGAGGGAGACGAGGAGGCGATATCGGGGGCGAGGAAGCCGGAGACCGCTTGATTGCCGATCTGGACGGCGGAGACGCGGCCGTCTTGGCAGCCGACGCGGGTCCACTTGCAGGGGTCGGGGTCGGACCAGACGAGGCCGGACTTGGAGAGGTTGAGGCCCTTCTTGATGGCCTGCATTGCCGCGACGTCGCCGGGGTTGGTGGTCTGAGAGGCGGATTGGGGGGTTAGGGTTGAGAGGATGATGAGGAGGGTCGTGAAGACCCGATAAAGGTAGGGTTTTTTCGGCATCTTTTGTTGTTCAACAATGGCTTCCTTTGTTTGTGTAAAAATGGAGGTTTTGAGAAAGGGAAGAAGGGAGGAGGAGGAGGAGGAGGTGGAGAGAGAGCTGTGCTTTAGCTTTACTGCACATGGGGTGGTGGGGACCACTTTCCTTGTTTGGGTTGTTTTTATTTCCTAATTTTGTACTGTGAATTTGAATGAGTGGAGTCGAGTGTATTACTACAGGTATCAGGAGCATGGTTTGGGTTATTCTGATTTGGATAATGTTATCCACGTACTCAAATGCAGTCCATGCTTTTTAATTTTTAAAAATATTAAATTTTGTTTGATGGAGAATATGTTTTGATGAAAAAATTTATTACTCGATTTTGAATAAGAGAACTCATTTTTAAGGAAGGTAAAAAAAACATTTATGGAGATATATAACTCTTTTTCTAAAATTTTGTTTACTTTGTTACTTTGTTAGATAGCTAACATGTATATAATATGAAATAAAACATTAAAAAAAATTAAAAATTTGCATGATTAATTAGAAAGAGACTCAATTTTTAATTATAAATATATTTCTAAATCAGATTTTACTAGGAAAGAAAAGTTTTTTAATGATCAGGTTCAAAAGCGTAGAAGGCATGATTTTTACTAACTCTTTATTATATGAAATCGGTCGGTAGTTAGATTCTACATTTTCTTAAAATAAAAAATAATATACATATTTATATATGTCAAAATGGATGACGCGTGTTTATTAAAATTTATTAATGAAATATTTATTATTAATTTTTTTTAATGATAAATGATTTTCAACTCTTTGATGAACAGATTATCTATTCAGACATGTACTGATATGATTTTTATTAGTACGTATTGATACGAAAAAAATTCATGCGATCTTTAATTGTAACATACTAACATGACATGAAATCTCGTGAATCGAAAAAGATATAATCTTTGAAATTTGATCTAATAATTAATTTTTTTATTTAAGTTGATTTTAGATCAATCTCAAATGATACATCATTTTTATCTTTTGATATTAGTGTTATCAAGAAACCACGTCATTTTGAGCTTCCAAATCAGTTAAATATATCTATTATTATATTATTTTTTGATGTTACATCTGTAAAAAAATATTTAGCTCATATATATATTTATTTTTGTAAAGCAAATGAAACACATATTTTTAAAAATTTTAAATAATGCCAACTAATGACAAATTGACCATGTTTGATGCAACTTTAATTTACATATGATATATTATAACTTTTACATTATATATTTTAATTTTTCTTATAAGTAGTAGATATGTTTATTGTAACTGTTAAGCAGCAGGATAATGTTTGTTAGAATAAGTTATAAAATTATTTTTTATTATGTAATTATTAAAAATATCCCTTTTAAATATATATTTTAAATTTAATTTTTGTTTGATAAAATAAGATAGTTTTATTTATAAATCTAGTTTTACAAATATTGAAAAGGCAAATCAATATGACATAAATCAAAGTTCAAATATACTACCATAATTTTCAAATATTACACTACAAAACTTTAATAAATTTGGTGATAGTGTCCAAAAGAATTTTTTTTTTGCAATAGTTTGGTTATTAGTAAAAAACAATTAAGGACAAATATGTTCAAAAGAAGTTTTTTTTAAAAAATCCATAAGTTATAATCTCATAAGCACCCTTATCATCTTACAAATTCTAATTTTTATAGTTGTTTTTAGCTTAAATAAATTCTAATATAAATTTAAATAAATATACAAAAACCATTTATTTTAAACTAAAATATATAATCGTCGGTTTATAAGTTTTATAAGATTAAGGGGGTGTTTCGATATGGGTTTGAAAATTAACTTTTATTCAAAAAATCAGTTTCAAACTGATTGAATTTGTATGAAGCTGTCTCTTCACAAGTTATGAAAAAACTAGCTTCTGAACACTTTATTTGTCAAAATGTGTATATAATTTTTTATTAGGCTACATTTTTTTCAGTTCAGTGCGTTTAAAAACATAGTTTGAAAAATAATTTTTAATTGTTTTATACAAAATTTTGAGAATATAATGATTTGAGCAGCTTTATAAAACAGAGATTTAGAAGCACAATCATTTGATAAAATTCAATACTGTTTTGTTTTGCATGTAAGTTGATATATTTAATAGTAGCTTTTAGTTTTTAATTTTTTTAAAAACTAAAATCATCAAAATATATTTTCGTCAAATGTTAAAAAAATCAGATTGTTACGGACCCATAATATTTCCAAATTTACATCCAAACGCCACCCAATATTTCCAAGATTGATAAGAAAATCGAGTGCAAATTCATGTTTATACGATCGGGTGTAGCAACCCATTGTGGTAATAATTAATGTGTAATAATAAAGGTAGGAAAGTTGGACAGATTTGCCGTAGGAATCGCTAGTAGCGGGACCGGCGCCAGCGATCTCGGGTTCCGAGCGTAGGATATTCCGAAAGTACCCTCTCACTTTCGTTTATTGATCGACCAGTCCTCAAAAGGATTGTGAAAAGGTAGATGAGTCGGTTTTAAGAAGTGGGGGTAGTTTGGGAATCGTGTGCTGTAACTTTTGGGGGCAGATTGGGAAAGGTTGGAGAGGTGTATAATGGGAATGATTTATGAACAGACGAACACGGCAAGTTTATGAGTTGGAGCGGAGTAGCTGGAAACAGCTGGGAAATTTTTTTTTATTTAAAAAAAAAGTGTCATTTTTTTGAAAATATTTTTTGTGTTTTTATAGGAAACCCAAATTTTCGGATCAAAATATATAAATATTACCTTATTTTTCGATGGTTCAAGATTTAGTATTTATATTTTAATTAAATGAAATTGAAAGGCGATTAGGCAAACTAAAAATACGAGGGGTCGTCAAATTTTATTTTTTTTACATGTTTTGATTTTAAGCAATAATGAATAAGAGAATTAGATTATTATTATTCTTTTCTTTAGGGAGTTTTGAAAATGGATTTGAGAGTTTTTGGGTTTACATAAAGCTGAGTTTTCTAAACCCGTCACTAAACAAAAAAAAAAATTACAATTTAATCAAAAGCCGCATACACATTTTTATAAATAAGTGTAAAAAAATTAATTTTTTCATATTCTGTTGAGAGAGTTTCTTATAAACTCAATTTATATATATATATAAACTCTAAAACTCGTTTTCAAAAAGGCTAGGGTCCGTTTGGATGCACGATTTGGGATGATTTTGTTTTTTGAAAAGTTAAAATCCTAAAATCATGCAGCCAAATGGGATAGATTCCGGCGGAATCAAAAGCTGAATTCCTTTTAATTTCTCTCTCGAAATCTGTGTTTTAAAAAGTTCAAAAACTGTGATTTTCGGTCGGAATCGATTTTTTGAATTGAAAAACAATTTTCTCTACCAAACATTAAACCCCTTTAAATATTGATTCCTAAATTAAAAAAAATGATTCCAAAAAAATCAAGGTCTAAAATCATCTTAAAAAACAGCTTTATTTCAAAATCTACTTTTCAGTATGTGTTTTCAAACGGAGCCATAAGTCAATAAATTATAAAGTAAATTTGCAGCAATGTATCAGTTGCCTCTGGAACTTTTCAATTGTTTACCCAATTTAAATATTCATTTGTTAGAAACCATCTAATATATTTATTTTCAAATTCCACCATATATATAAACATAATATATAAGTATTTGAAGAAGTACAAGTGGAAAACAAAAGGAATTTGAGCACATGATGACACTTATGTTTTGGATCATTAATATAAAAAGAACCACCACATGGTGTGGTGTTGATTGTTGATTGCGCATTAGTTGGGTGTCATTATATATTTTGAAGCACGAATTTATGAAGTGTTTCTATATAAATGTCCCAAACGCATGTTTTGGTGGGTGGATGGGCCCATTTTTAAAGAGGTTCACTTTATGGGGGTGGTTTTTTAGTTGATGTCGTGGGCCGAGTCCAGGTGGTATCTGGGTCCACTTTTCAATTTATTTGTGAAAATGGTTAGACTCAATATTTTTACAATTCAAAATACAGTCATGTATATGTCGTTAGAAATATAGTGAAACACATACCTCATTAAATTTTTTCTTACACTTATTTAAAATGGGTTCATTCAACTCGAAATTGAGCTATATATACTTTTTAAGTTTTATTAAAGCATATATCACATTAGATGATGTTTGTTATTTTTAAAAGAATGAAAATATGTTTGGTCTGAGTTTTTGTGGGTAAAAATAATTGAGTCTAACATTTTCTTTTATTTATGAAAAATGTTAGACTTAATCATTTTTACAGTGTAAAACGTAAATCACATATGTTTTTATTTGTTTAAAAAATAGTAAACATTATCGTGCTTTAATAAAGGAAAGGAAAAAAATTAAGTCTATTGCTTTTAGGTCCCTGGAGTTTTTCAAGTTTTTTTAGGTCTTAAGGCGGTGAAAAATTAATCTTTAGGTCCCTCCAACTAGATGTTATTCAAAAATACTGAAAATGACCCCGCCCAATTATTTCAGTTCACTATTAGCACTGCTCAATACATTGTTAAGTATCTCCTATGCACTATTAACACTTCCTAATACATCGTTAACCTTAGTATAAAATGCCCTCATTCAATTATTTTAGTACACTGTAAATACTTCCCAGTACATTGTTAAATATCTCAAGTACACTATTAATATTCTCCCGTACATTGTTAATCTTCATACAATTGGGTGAGAGCATTTTTGATATTTTTGAACAACATCTGATTGGAGGGATTCAACGATAATTTTTCACTGCCTTAGGAACCTAAAAAATTTTAAAAATTTTCATGGACCTAAAAATAATGTATGGGTGACCGCAGGGACCCCTAACTAATTTTCCCATAAAAAATGTATATAGTTCAATTTCGAATTGAATGAATTTATTTTTAATAAATGTAAAAAAATGTTTAACGATTCATATACTTCATATCAGTGCATATGATTTATTGGATTTATAATGAAGCGTATGGAACTATAAAAAGGACTCAGTAGAACAACACCCTTTTATTGATACACACAGTCCGTTTTTCAACCATGTCTACAACCTCATACATTGTGATAGCACAACAACTATATCATTTTTCATAGTGTATAGGGTTCTATTATAGTGTATGAGAGTAAAAAAAACTTTTTAAAGAGAAAAAATACTCTATTTCTAAGTGTATATTTTATTTCATATAAATATTTCAATAAGAGAATGTTTAATTTAAAGAAAAAAGAAAAGTGATGTGGATTGCGGATGGGGTAGCATTGGAGCTAGACATATCATTTTTCATATTTTTTTGCAATGTTATGCTCAATTTTTTAAAAAATATAATTGCAATTGTGGTTTCATATACATCATTAGCTCTCTCCACTAACTATAACCATATATATAACTTGTTGGATTTTTCACATTTTTTATATATGTCATTTAATTTATTAGAGTATATATTTAAATGTCAATTTGACCATTTATAAAAATTTATATTTCATTGAATGAAGTATATGATTTTAATCCATGTGTAGTCAATAACTTGTGTTTATGTGGTTATTAATGATTTTCCAGGACAGGAAAGCTAGACATTAGTCCAAATCTTTAATTATAGTGAATAAATCAGCTGTTTCTAACCATCTTAAGGGGAACACGAATGAAAAAAATTTATAATGAAAAAATTAGACACATTCCATTACAAATAAGCTCGAAATGAACAGTGTGTAAATAATGTGCTCAAGGTTTTCATAATTCCGTTTTGGATAGATGAATTAATCAAATCACTTGATATATGCATGCCACAATGGCTTTCTTGTGGTCTATGGTGACCCATCACAAATGATGCCATGTAGACTATTACACACATTCGTGGTGAGTACAATGCAATTAATAATATGTTTATTATTGATTTTTCAAAAGAGAGGAAACATGGCATTAAACTAACTTTTTTAGTTTATAGTGAATAAATCAGCAGTATATGAAAATATTAAAAGGGACAAAATTAAAAGAGAATAATTTTATAGTGAAAAATTATACAAATGTAAGGTTTCGTCAAAAAAATTAATAAGATCTCGCACTGGAGTTAATCAGCAACATCATATAAAATGCATAGAAACTATTTAAGAAAATTAAAGAATATATATTTATAAGTAATTTTTTTTGTTGTTTACATTATATTTTCTAATTGATCTACACAAAGATCACATGTCTGTATCATGAAAGGATTCAAAATCAATAAAAAAAAGATGGAGAGAATAAAAAAACAAAGTTGATTAGCACTACACGATGGTCGTCGCAGGCGTGGATCAGTTTCAGAGGATCAACATTAAGGGGGTGTTTGGCTGGTGCTGTTTTTAGCACTTATTTGGATAAAACCGGTAAATAAGCAGTTTTTTCCATTTAAGGATGTTTGGTTGGCTTCCAAATTTAGGGATTAAAAAACCCCTTTAAATAAAAAAATGAGGTAAATTTTAAGTGGGGGCGAGGTCACTTAAAAAAATGTAAAATGCAGGACCACGGACAAAATGTCAACATTGCCCTCACACAATTCAAATAATACCCAACACTATATAAACCAACTTTACTCTCTCTCTCCTGCGGAGCAAAATGAGTGCCTCTGTGAAACCCTAGCCACCCCGGTCACCATCTCGCTTGTTCGCCAGCCCCACCTCGTCGCATCTTCGGGTAAGATCGAGCATTCTCAATCCTTTTCCTTGCATTTCCACCTCCCCCACCACCTCTGCGTGGGTTTGACGCCGTGCTCGCCTCTCCTTGTTGTAGATCTGAAGTAGTGTTCGACCGTCGCCACCACCATCCACCGATTTCAAGCCTGTAACACGGCGCGAGGGTTTCAAGGTTTGGTTTCTCTTTCTCTCTCTCTCTGTGGTTTTGAATCAGTTTTTATCGATCGATCTAAAGTGGATTCATGTTGTATTATGTATTTAAATTTTAATTAAGACATTTCTATTCAGGCATTTTGATACAATTTATGTAACTGTCAAACTCTTACAAAAGGGGCCCATCCCAATTTTTTGTTATTATGTATTTGAATTTTAATTAAGGCATTACGATGTGTTTGTAGTTCAATTGAGAAATCTTTGCAATTTTATGGAATAAGTGGAAATATGTAAATATCAGAGTTTTCAACGGATTAAACATGTGGGTATTCAGACACTATATTGTTTTTGCTCTTCAAAGAAAATTGTGGGACTGATATTTTTAACATGTTAAAAAATAATAATTTTCAATATCTCCAAAAAAATATGTTTTCTCCACACCAACCAAACATCAAAATAACATTCAGCACTTATAAAATAGATCAAAATACCCTTCTAATAATCACATAAGTCAACTGGTTAACCAAACATACTTATTTAAGATACTGCTTAATATTTTTCATTGAACAAATGTTTTTTTTTCCTAAACTCTTAAAGATTATCATCCTTCCTCTTTCTGTACTTAACAATCAGCACTTAAAATCCGCTTTCCGCTGCTGTCAAACAGCACCTAAGCGTTATTGGTTCAAAAAGAAATGAGAGCTAGCTCACCATCTCTTTTGATGTTGATTTGGTTGATGAATATATCACTCAAATGTGAAAAGTCTTTCTCAAAAATAAATAAATAAGGGGGCAACATCAAATCAAAGGACACACCAAATAAATCTACCCATTCAACAAAAGCAATTAACCCCCCCATTTCATCAGATCCTATTGCCTATGCAGTATGCTAGATCTCATAAAATTAAATCTCATCATTTCCCAATCTTGGTTGATCCCATTTCATCAGATCCTGCATGAGAACAGTCTGATTTAATCAAACAAATATAAACACAAATTGAGAATTCATTCTCTACAAGATTGATGATCCTTTGAGTACGATTCATGTCATAGAATTTAAGGGACCGTGGAGGAAGCTAGACTACATCACTAGGTCTATAGAAACATGGAAAATATATCTCAACTATGACCCTGTGGGTATGAAGAGATGACTTATTTACTGTAGATTGGAGCGTATAACATTTTCGATTTTTTTGGCAAGATATGAGGGATGGTCTTTGCTCACACTGATTGTCTTAGAAGCGTTTACAATTATGATGAGCTTGTCTCTCACCTCTTTTCTATCCTCACTTTCAGCCCAGTTGTAACTGTTTTCAGTAGGTTAGAAATTGGTCTACCTTTGCTAAAAAAAATTAGGATGGGTTTTTCATGTGATGCGAAGAGATGAATTCCAGATAATATGTATATGCACATATGCAAAGGCATTGGTTGGGCTTGTGTCAAGTGAGTCACATACAAGTATGATGATATGTTTTAAGATGTACACAAAGACATTCATTTTGCAAATTTAGAAACACCTATTTGATCCAATTATATATATGCTAATTAATTTTGCAAAATCAGTTTGACAGTTGGTTTAGAACAAATTAAATCTTTAGTCAATCTCTTGATTGTGATTTGATTGAAATAACTTAGCAAATTAAACAAAAATTTGCATAAAAAGTGCTTAATGTATATTTGTTTGAAACTAAAATTTTTTGTACATGAACCAATGAATCTACAACTAACTCAAAAGGATCTCCTAAGCTCCTTAAAATCCATGGATTCAATGCACTCCAACCTCCCTCTGTACACATTCATCATCTTCAAAAGCTCCGACGCCCTCTCCCTCGTCGACTCCCCGCACCCAATCTGCAACACCACCAACAGCTTCTGAAACGCCCCCACCTCCAGCGCCTCCACCACCACCCTCCCCTCCCCTCCAGCGCCCGCGCAAGCCTTCCAAAGCACCGCCACCGCCATCTCTGTCGCCGCCCCCGACACCCACAACACCTTCTTCACCACCACCGCCACCGCCAGCGCGTGCTCGCGCAACCCCCGCCTCCCCTCCTCCGTATCCGCCACCCTCTCCAGCACCCCAAGCGCCGCCTCACACGCGCCGCCCCCCTCGCATTCCGCGAGCGCCTCCACGACCGCGCCCACAGCTCCCGCGCGCGCGAGCCTCCCCGCGGCGCCCTCGCTCGCGCACGCCACGAAGTACGCCGCGCTCAGCGACGCCCTGGTCGCGCGCGCCGAAGCGGGTCCTCCCCTTATGAGCCCCACCAGCCCCTCTGCGATCCCCTCGACCTCCCCCGCGCACGCCGCCCGCGCCTCGTCCGACGCGACCACGTCCCTGATCACGCGCGCCGCGTCGAGCCGCGCGGGGGGATCCCCACGCGTCAACGTCCGCACGAGCCTCCGCATCGTCGCACGCTCGCCGAGGCTCGCCCGCGCCGCCTCGTCGAGCGGCAGCATCAGCGCGAGCGCGGACAGGATCCCCTCCGACGCCTCCTCGCCCGCGCACGCCGCGAATCCCTCCGCGAGCGACGCGCGCGCGCCCCGCGCGACGAAGCGCTTGCGGTCGCGCCCGCTCTCCCTCGACAGCGCCTTCACCTTCTCCAGCAGCGCGAGAACCCGCGCGTGGTCGCCGCATCCGACTGCCTCGGACACGCGCCTCAGCATGTCGGACGCGGCGGCGTCCGTGAGTGGAGCGCGCGGGGTGGGGATCCTCTCGATGCCGAGCGAGCGGTTCGCGACGCACCAGTCCTGGATCATGCGGCGGATGGCGTGGTTGGGGATGGGTTCGAGGGGGTCAAGGCCGACGTTGGTGACCGGGCACGTCGCTATGTCTCCAGCGCCCGAGTCGAGCCAGGTCTCGATGCATCGCCTGTCGTAGGTGATCCCCGTTGAGAGGGTCACCGGGTCCTTCATGAGCTCGAGCGATATCGGGCACGTGAAGGGGGCCGGGACCGATACATCGATGTCCGAGGCCGGGTTTAGGCCTTGCTTTCTGGCGTTCAACATGTCTTTTTGAAATGGAATGTTTTTTGTTATGTGAAGTTAATGTGTTATTATATATGTGTATGAGGAAGTATTCAAAGAAAGGAAGAGATGGGGGGATTTGAACATTGACCGTTGAAGATTTGAAAAATAAAAACGATTGTAAGTGATGTTTGAAGGGAGAAATGTTGACCGTGTGACCAAACAATGTTCAAATGGGTCGGTGGAGACCGGACTGAGTCGCACGTGCGTTCGCTGCATGGATGTTTGAACAGGGTGGTGGGTTAGGGCCTTTAGGGGTCCCATGTTGATGGCATTATATTATTATTATTATTATTATTATTATTATTCTTTTTTGGTGGGTGAATGAGACTTAATTGTGTTTATCACAATAAATAAATAAATAAAATAATGTTAGAATAGTCTAGTGGACAGTTAGTAGATGTTTTGATTTCTTAAAAATAATAAATCTTATTTAATTAGGCATATGTTTTAATGAAAAGTGTATGGCGTTTCATAACGAATTGAATAGATCTTTTCTTTTTTTAAGATTGGTGCTCTCAGAATTTTATCTTTGGTCATTATCTTACTGAATGAACCTATTTTAAACAAGGGAAAAATTCAAATAACCCCTGTAAACAGCTAGAAATCTATATAACCTCCTGACTTTTCTTTAAGTCCATATAACTCTCTGAAAACACTCATGTAAATCCAAATAGACCCGTGAATTAAAATTTCATTGACAGATGAAGAATATCATGTGGAATATTTCATTTGGTTAACCTGATTAAAAATACAGTATACCAAAAAACTCATACAATGTATTTTAAATGCAGAAAATCCTCTATAAATGTCGATTTTACCCCTCTGAATAGGTTATAAAACCCTATTCGGAGGGCTACAATCGTCATTTATAGAAGATTTTTCACATTTTTAATACATTGTAGGGTTTTTATTGGTATATTGTGTTTTCTGTCAGGGTTAACTAAATAAAATATTTCTCATCTATTAATGTAAATTTTATTAAGGGGATTATTTAGATTTATATAATTATTTTCAAAGAGTTATATGGATTTCAGGAAAACTCAGAGGGTTATATATATTTCGAGAAGTTTACAGGGGTTATATAGATTTTTCCCTTCAAACAAATGTAAAAACATCTGATATATCTTACCTCTGCACCACTCTATCAATGCCAACTTTGCTAAAAAAAGAAGATATATATATATATATATATATATATATATATATATATATATATATGACCTAAAGAAATATATATTTCACTGGATGAATATTGAGGTACATGAATTATCCGTAAAACTGTTTGCATAGATTTCATGTAACAATGCTATAATAATATATAAGTTGATTTTTTTTTTTCAATACTATGAACGGGGATAGATAGTTAAAGCTTTATTAAGAAGGAATAGGAAGGTATCTAGATGAAGACCGAACGTTTGAAAAATGTCACCAAAATCAAATGCTTTAATTGTTATTTATTCTACAGACATGATTGTGAAGACTGACCATATAATTAAAGTTTTTTCCTATGTTTAGAATCACCAACCCAATTAAGACTATGAAGCCTCGACTTAAATGGATGTCTCAAAGGATGTCTTTTAATTTAATTTTTTTATACATATGGTTGTTTCTTTTCATCTTTTAACTGCAGGAATGATTATCTCTTAACTATGCATTATTTGACTATAAACTCAAGTTCCATAATAACACGGATATATATGACTACAAGGCTACAAGCTATATAATAAGATATATAAAAATGATGAGATCTATCCTTGACAATACTGCATCTATGTGATGGTTAGCTTTGTGTTTTGTTGAATGGATAGGTTTGAGCTAACTCTCATTTTTTTTTAAGAACCAATAATGCTTAATGTTGATCCTCTGAAATTGATGTATGCCTACCGCGACCATCGTGTGGTGCTAATCAACTCTAATTTTTCTATTCTCTCCATCTTTCTTATGGATTTTGGACCCTTTCATGACACATACTGATGATATATCCTTGTGTGGATCAATTAGAAAACATAACATGAATAATAAAAAAGTTACTTATAAATGAAAATTTTCTAATTTTCATGTCATTTAATTGATATTGTTTACTGATTGACTCACATACATATTCTTTTTCTCTTTAGTATGAGATCCTATTACTTTTTTATGGGCAAAATCTTACACATGTATAACTTCTCACTATGTTGAGCACATCATATTAACTTAGATGTTTTTGACATTTCAAATCTAACGATGTTGATGGACCCTAGTCCAATGTTAAACAAGCCTAGTTTTTATTTTTATTTTCTTTCTTTTTTTAAAAAAAAGAAGATGGTCACACGTTCCTAACCAGAGCGAGTATCAATAGTCAAAGATACACTAAAATATAATCTAAGAAAAATATACGAGATATATCATCATACCTGTACAGAGTAAAAACTGATATGGTATGCTCGTCTCTTTGGAATGATGGTAGATTATATGACATGAACTTGTACTTGGAGAATCAATCTCATCATAAATGAATCATTTGTTTGTGTTTATCTTTACTTGGTTATATTAGACAGTTTTCACTGTATTTCATCAAGTGAATAGGACAATATATGATGAGTGAACCTGTTAATTTTAAAACTAATCTAAACACAAAACAAGTATAAAAAGCAAGCATAAGTTCCACTCCCCAATTCTCATAGGAGACTGTTGGAAGCCAATATCCTAATATCAAAGACTAGTTGGGATCCATCAAATGCAGCTGCCAAACTACCCATCAAAATCAAATACAGTGGTGTTGATTAAAAAAATTATCCCTCTCGTTCTTCCATGTAAATTTTCCTCCTCATATTTGATGATCCAGATTCCAGAAGGACTGGAACTTACTTTTTGTCTTTTGCATGAACTGAGTGCAGCGAGTGCGTCGGCTACACGTGTGATGGATGGACTCAATTATGCTTTCTAGAAAAATAAAGACATGTTGGAATGTTATAGGATGCAAAGTGTGGACTAATATATTACCAGAATAAGGACTCTCTCCAACGCAGACTCTGTCACAATCTAGATGGATTCAACAATATACCAGAAAAACAAATACTGTGTTCTTCACTTCTTCTAGAGCATTTTTCATTTTTCATGTGCAAATGACTATTCATCTATTCTTATATTAACTAAGATGTTTTTAACATTTCAAATCTAACGATGTTGATGGACTCTAGTCCAATGTTAAACAAGTCTAGTTTTTGTTTTTATTTTCTTTTTTTTTTAAATAAAAAGATGGTCACACATTCCTAATCAGGGTGAGTATTAGTCAAAGATACACTAAAATATAATCTAAGAAAAATGTACGAGATATATCATCATACCTGTACAGGAGTAAAAACTGATATCGTATACTCGTCTCTATGGAATATGACATGGACTTGTATTTGGAAGATTAATCTAATAAGAAATGAATCATTTGTTTGTGTTTATTTTTACTTGGTTAAATTGAACGGTTTTCAATATATTTCATCAAATGAATAGGACAATATATAAAGAATGAACCTATTAATTTTAAAGTTAATCCCAACACAAAACAAGGAGAAAAAGCAATTATAGGTTCCACTCCCCAATTCTCATAGGAGACTGTTGGAAGCCAATTACCATCAAAAGACTAGTTGGGATCCATCAAATGCAGTTGCCAAACTACTATCAAAATCAAATAGTGGTGTTGATAAAAAAAAGTTATCCCTCTCATTCTTCCATGTAAATTTTCCTCCTCATATTTGATGATCCAGAAGGACTGGAACTTTCTTTTTGTCTTTTGCATGAACTGAGTACAGCGAGTGCGTCGGATACAACGTGTGATGGATGGATTCAATTATGCTTTCTAGAAAAATAAAGACATGTTGGAATATGTGATGGATCGACTCAATTATGTTTTCTAGAAAAATAAAGACATGTTGGAATATTATTGGATGCAAATTGTGGACTAATAATATATATATCCAGAATAAGGACTCACTCCAACGCAGACTCTCTGTCATAATCTAGATGGATTCAACAATATACCAGAAAAACAAGTACTGTGTTCTTCACTTCTTCTAGAGCATCTTTCATTTTTCATGTGCAAATGACTGTTCATCTATTCTTATATACAGCACACAAAATAACAAATGTACAAATTAATAATCAATCTGATCACATTACAGACATTTATAATTAAAATCTATTTAAGAATCATATAGATGTATCAAAAACTGAGTTATCATAGTGTATGAGATTCTATCATGGTGTATGGAGCAAATTTTTTTATATCATTTTTCAACTAAAAAAAAATACACTAGTGTATCTCAATATATATTTTAATTTATGTAATAGTTTGAACTTCAATAGAAGAATGTATGATTTTTCAAAAAAATGACATGCACCGCAATTGGGGCTGCATGAGAGATTAGACATATCATTTTCCTTAGAAAAATGTTAGACTCGGTTATTTTTACAGTTCAAAACTCAGGCTACACATGTTTTCATTTTTGTCCATAGACTAATACGAAAAAAACGTTTGAAATTAGAGACTTAAAATGAAATATGAAGAAGAGAGTGACTGATTACTAAAACACAATTTATATGAACTTAAAAATAAAATCACATTTAACAAATTAACGGCATGTGGACGGACGTTTGGTAGATGGACTAAAAATCAAATAGGTGATTGAATATGAAGATTTAAAAGAAATACGAAGAAGGAAGAAATATATCCTTAAATATGCATGTTTACGTGTACTTAAAACTTCTTTTTTTTTTCCCTCTAAAGCATAGCAAAGTTGAAAACGTTGCCCGACTGGACTCCATGAAGTCAATATTCAACCATAACTATTAAATGTTTTTTTTTTTTTTGGTGAAACATAACTATTAAATGTTGGTTTTACGGATAGTCTATTTATTATCGAGTGTATAAATGGCAAGGAAATGCCAGTATTTTCATAGGTGAACGCTGAACAGTGTGAGCTAGCTGTCATGGCATGAACCAGTCAAGGAAACCATTTAAAGGATTTAATGATATTAATATAAATTAAATTATAAAGTCTTTCAACGTACACGTGACCAAAGTCTACAACACTGAAATTCTACAAGTATTCCGAATTTATTTTATTAAAAAAATTATTTTTATTAAAAACTTTTATTCTGTTATTTGTTTTTCCAAATATATTTTTAAGAGTTAAAATTAAAAATTATTCAAAATTTTATGTCATGATAATAATAAAAAATTGTGCATTTAAGATTTACATACTATGCTTCCATAAAAAAAAAGATTTACATATTATGCAATATACAATTTATACTCTCATTTTTTCATACCTATATATGCTATTGTTTTATTTAACAATTGTATTAAATATGTATTACATTATTATTACACATTTTTTTAGGCATAATATTTACATATTATGTGCTTTTGACAATTGTGGTACGGATAAATGCGATAGGTTTTATAAGTATATTTTGAGTCTTTGGGATATTAAACCATGTTCCTATGTCAATTTTTTTAATCTGAATTCATGGTAAAATAGTAAAATAACTTGTGATAATAATTATACAAGGCTTATGGGAGTATCAAGTTTAAAGAAAATAGTCAACGTACAATGAATCCTTTTTAAAAAAATCATGTCATACACATGCAAATATAAATCCAGTTTCCCACTTTCCAAACTCATTTTGATTTTTTTTAAAAGTAAATGCTCACCTAACGAAATACATACTATTATAAAACCTGAATATATACCTAAATAAATCTATAAATATTTTTATTTTTATTTAAATAAAAAAATAAATATATATTATCCTAGTGCAATATATACTCCACTGATCCAGTGTATAGCCAACTTGGGACCGCCTCTAAACTGGATAAGGAGCGACGATTCTACAAATTGGAAAAATAAGTGTAATAGCACTGTCAAAAAAATCCGAGAAGGATTCAAACAGAGAATAATAAAAGAAATGAAGCAGCAGTGAAAAGAAAGCAATTCCAGATTTCAGAAGGTAAGATCCATCAAATATGCCCAGTCTTGTGTATTGTTGTCGCTTGCAAAACAATGATCCACAATAGCAAACAATACGTTGGAACAACATAACCGAATAACCGATCATATGTAAATTTAATGTAGTGTAGGCAACAGAGAATTTAATATCATATCAACAAACTGTGTCTGTGGAAGTTTAAACTCACATTAATACAAGGAGTCCACCTAAAATCACACACAATGGGATCCATAGTTATAAAGGGAATCCAAGTTGCCAAAAGCACATAAAAGGAACTTCACAACCGACAGATCTCCCGTTCAACCTATTTCAACAAGAATCCAGTCACTTAACGAGAAAAGATAAGAGAATAACATGAAAACAAGATTCTATTCAGTTATTGATTAAAAAGCAGTTTAGAATAACATGCAATTATACATGTGAAACATACAGCTCATTTCAAGTGAAACAATATCAGTATAGATGTTGCTCATTATTCGAGTTTTTTTTTTTTTGCCCACAGAAATTCAAGATAATGTATTTCACAGGTGATTCAGAGTAAAACAATGATAGGGGGAGCCCCATCTTGGCTTAGTGTTTAAGAGTTAAGACCCTGTTTACTTCCAAATAAGAACATGGATGGAAAGGCTTAATCCTAAATAAATGTTTGTTAGTGTGGATAAACTGTATAGTTGTGCTCTGATAAACTGATACTTAGGGGAGGTAGATGTAGTTTATTCTTGCTTGTTCATCCAAAATGATAATTATTTCTAATAAGACGAACATAAAAAAAATTATCCAAATTGAGAAAGGAATAACAACCATAAGAAAATAATCTAACTCTATTCTATCCCTGTATAACTACTTTACGCCTGAATATGGTATCAATGAATCAAACATGGGGTAAGTGTGTCGCCTTAACATAAAGAGATGAAAGTTTTGGATTTCTGTATTTACAACTCAGTTTAAGCAAGCTCCTGTCAGGATGTTTGGGGCCCCCGGAAATAACATTTACTAATACTTAGTATACATGGAATCTCAGTGGCGTGTTGCAGTCAGATCAAATTATATGATTGTGCTTGAAGGTAATAAGTTTTATCATGCACCAAAACTGCCCCAAAATTACAGGGAGATCAACAACCAGCAGTTAAATCACATTTCAAAGGCTAAACAAACAAGTGTTTAATCCTATCTAAAATATGATACAACTCCAGATAATGACACAAGTAAAATTATTTACACTATCTATTAATATGCTGACTATTTCTAAATAACAAAACTAAATCATTCAGATCTAATTTATAAGTTCCATCCTTAAGTAGATTACCACATTACACAAGTTTTAATATTGTATGGTTAGTTCATCATTGCATCTGAGATTGTCGAAAAAAGACATCAATTGTTCCCTCAACAATTGATCTACAATGAGGACTCAGGAACACGGAGTGATGTATACAACAGATCTTTGAAAAAAAAAAAAGTGTTGTGTGCACTCAGTTGTGTTTAAGAACTCTATTAATAGAGAGTCTAACCAAGCGATCAGGTGAAGTGGCCATTTGGACATGTGGGTTGCCGCTCAGGAGTGCTTCTAAAAGCACCCACTTCCATCTAATCTATAACTTCAAGGCTAAAATTTTACAAATTATTGTAAAAAAACCTCAATTTCTAGAAAAAGTGTACATGTGGCCCAAATTTTAATTTTACCATCTAATAATTGGCTAGCATTTTCATGCATGACTTTAGTGTAGTTATACAAGAATGTCACAGATCACATTATGTCATGCATGATTTGTTCAATTCCTTTCTTCATTGTTGCTTAGACAAAAGAGCCACTCAATTATTAGATGGCTCGAGGCAACTTTTGGGAAGGTCATAGTGTCAAACATGCTTTCAAACCACACCCCCCCCCCCCCCCCCCAACAACATCAAAAAAGGACAACTTACACAATGAGAGCAAATTTAGTCTGAAGGCAAAGATCCACAATGCTCTGGGATTTCTCTAGGCTTTCCTATGAACTGTGAATTTTCTCTAACTTCACTAAGCTAACAGCCTAACATATGTTAAATCATGTGCAGAATAACAACAGTTTTGCTATCAGTTATATGTAGCCAGTGAAGCTTTAATGTCAAATAGAATATTAGGCACACCTAGAAGTCAGGGTATAAATATAGTGGTTGAACAAATTGGAAATAGGCTCAGGCGTCCAAATCAACCAATCAAAATAAGGGAAAATGGAGTGTAGAAGAAAATTATAGATGGATCACATTTAGATTGCAAGCAGTGGGCTAGTAATTATAACACACAATTGTCTAGGCGGTCATTCGAGCATAGGTGGTGGCCATGCAACCAAGGCCACAGGCGTGCCTAGGTGGTGCTTAATTGCACGTGTGTTTCTTAAGATGACGATTTTATTTTCTCTATCAAAAAAAAAAAAGATGATGATTTTAATAATGTTAATTCTTTGATTACTCATGCTTTCTTTTCTAGAAGTGAATATAAGATGAGATGTTATATTTATCATTGAAAGAATAAGGTTGAAATGCATCCCAAAGGATTGGGGAGGGGGAGAAACCTCTATGAACTATTACTTTTGCATAATCTTGCTTTTTCTATTTGTTGTTGCTTGAACACCAAAAAATGAGAAAACCAATACTGGAATGGCCATGACCAATATGGCTAATAAAATTGTTTGATCAATGTATTTTAGATGGACATTTTAGCCTTTTTTCATCATGAGTCAATAAATGATATACTAAAAGAGCTAATTCATTTTAGTTTAGTTAGTTTTTTATACATAACTAATTAGGCAATATTTATATTTTTGTTGTTTTCATTAAATGTACATTATTAATTGTTTCAACCTCAATCGTTCATGATAAATGGGCCAAGTCTATTAAGCATCTGCGTCTAGGCAGGCCAGAGGACGCCTAGGCGTGTATGAAGACCAAAGCACTCACTTAATGATTAGGCTAGTTAGGTGAACAAATGCTTAGGAGCCGCATAGACAACTACGTTATAATTTATAAAGTATTGATAAAGTAGGGATAATAAATTGATGGTGGCTCACTATGACACTATTTTAAGAAGTTCAAACTTCATGATTCCTCCTCCATGCGCATAGTGCACTAGGTAGGGAACACACAATCCACAAGAGAGGTCGAGTCTTGCAATCCTAAAGATGGTCTTGACCATATGAATCAGTACAACATAGGTGGTAAATGACCAAATGGGACAGGTAAAAAATGGATATGGAGAATTGAAGCAATTACAATAGATGATCATGATTGGGCCCAAATTAGAACCTTGCTTTCAGGTTTTACATTATATGACATCATGACCCTGAAATTTATTGGTCTCTTCCAACGATATAGATCTTAGACCTAAAGCCGGGCAAGGATGTTGAAGCACACATCAACCTTTTTCAAGCAAGGGCATTGAATGTACCTAACATGCATGGAAATGCAGAGGTTTATCTAATTTTAAGAGCGTGAAACAGAATAGACTCACATCATTATCAGCAACAACAGCCTATTGCACAATGGGTGAGATCACCACAGACTCAGAAAAAGTTCTAACATGATCCTATGAAATTTTTTATGCAAAATAATCATTTTGTCTTGCTTTACCTCATATGTGGAAATACAAACTTTAGGCCCGATATCAACTACTTGTTTTTGTAACGTTTCTCAACTTGCTCCTTTTCTTTGATCTCTTTGTGAAGTTTACAGATACGGAAGATACACCTGAACATCACAGAAAGGATAAGCATAAAATTTACAGAGTACCCATAAAATTACCAAAGAAAGGTAGTAGAAATGTTTCAACCCTACCAGTAAAGAAGGCATGCAGACACACAAAGAATAACATTTCTCTGGGCTTTATAAATCTGCACAACATATCAAAAGACCCACACATCATTTGGAATTGGAGGAAGCTATCATCAGAGAATAAACGCGAAGCAATATGTTTATGAATGTAGCTTGAAAATATTCTCAGATTCTCTATAAAATTTTGGCTGTATCCTAGTGTTCTGCACATCTATTGGTGGTTGAAAGAATTCTAGCATTTTCGAATCCACTCTTCAATTCAGTTAAAGATCTCAGTTTCATTCAAATAAAGAATTAAAATTTTCAACATACCCAACATTAATAAACTTTACTTATATTATTAGACTAACTACATTAACACACACAACCACGATACAGAGAGTTAGGGAGCCCAAACATCTTTGCCAGTCAACTAATGAATCCAATGACAGTGATCTTTACATCTCTCATTCTCACTTTATGGTCTATGAATTCAAACTCTTTCTCACTTGTGAAAAGATTTATATGACGTTTAGTGTTGGCATGAAATCCTATAAGTGAATTGAAAACCCCGGCATCGTTCATCAACAACTTGGTAGGTTTCCATCATGGTCAGGAAAAAGTCCATTCTCTACAACTTCATATGCATGTGCTATCACTCTATCCGTGAAGTTTAAACCGCCAAGGTTTTTATTGTCCAACTTTTCATATGTGCGCACCCACTAGTTTATCAAGATTATATTCTTGATCTTCGAAAAATTTGCATGCGTGTGTTCAGATTCAAGCTCAGATTGTTGAATACACAAAAACCCCAACAAAAAGCAAATGCAACAGTCGATAAATAGATTGAAGTAATAGAGGGGGGGAGATGACTCACAGCTTTCTCGTATCGGTCCCTTTCTGAGGCGGTGCAGACCTCCGAAGTGCACATCAGGCGGTGCTCGTTCTTCCAATATATGTCTACATCATAACGAATAAAAAAAACCGCGAGATCCGATCGGATCAAAACCAGATCATCGAAGAAAACCTAGAAAACGGAGAGAAAGAGAGAGAGAGAGAGAGAGGCGCATCAGACCGAGGAGCTGAAAAGCCGCGAAGGGGACGACGCCGGTGATGGGTTGGAGGGTGAGAGAGACCAGTGCGACGATCTGGTCCTTGATGATCTTCGGAAACGGTAAGGTTAACAAGAGCGCGATCGCCACCTCAGCCGCGACTACGTAGCCCAATATCGCCCACTGAAGCGCCATCACAAGCCCTCTCTCTCTCTCTCTCTCTCTCTCTGCGTTTATGCTTTGCTTAACAGGGGGGCTTCTATTCGCTGGAAGAATGAAAAAAGGGCACGACTATCCCCACCACTTTTTATGACCCCACCAGCATGCTGAACCCACTACCCTTGTTAATCCTAAACCCACCCTTTTATATCTCAAACACATCCGATCCGAAACCCACTACTTGCCCTTCTCTGCCTCTTTTCTTTCCTCCTATCCCGTCAGATTCACCAGTAGAGTTGGCCATTCATCTTGATCATTCTCTGACAATCCTCCATTGTCATTATTGACAGGTTCATCACCATTCATATCGTTCATCCTTCAGTCAGGTTCAACACGAGCGAGAGCACCGACTGAAGCTTCTTGATGGCGATGAACTAGCCATTGTTATAGTTGAAGATGTAGAATGTCAATGATTGTTCGGTGGAGCTCCTCGAACTCATCGACGTCGACGCAGTCGTCGCAGTTGCCGTCAATCCTGTTGATCATTGTGACGAGCTTCTTGTTGGGATATGAATGCTGAGGTTTTCAAGGGAGTTAGATAGCTCCTTCTTGACTATTTGGTTGTCATCGTTTCAATCGAACATCGGGGAACACTTATTAACCATTAGAGGAGGAGTTTTGGATTGGTGGGTTTTGTTGGGGAGGCTCTATACAAGAGGGAGATTTGGATGGAGCAGATTAATGTTTCTCAAAACACTTTTTTTTTGGGGGGGGGGGGGGGGGGGGGGATATAGTTTCAAAAAAATAAAAATAAAAGGTTCTTGATGTAGTGCTCTGATTTAAATTGCACCCGCTTTGTTGTCAATGACAAAGTTAATTTGAAAATAAATACTTATCTTTACATATCCAATCTTCATCCTCACATCCACCTTTCAATTTATTTTGGGTAGTGGGGGATAAATAAAAGAAAGAGAAGAGTATAGAGAAAAAAAAATGAGGGTAGGCAAAGGAGATCAAGAAGGAAGAGATGAAAATGAAAGACCGAGAAAAGATCAGTGAGCAAAAGAAGAGTAAAATTGCTAAAGAGGAAGAGGGGAAGAGTGAAAGAGGAGGAGAGAGAGATACGGAGGAGAGAAGAGTGAAAGAGGGGGAGAGAGAGATAGGGAGGAGAGAAGAGGAGAGATAGACAACCTCATTTACACCGCTACCATATTTCACACACGAGCTAGATATTTATTTATCTAAACAATGTATGTCTTAAAAATTTGTGTAAATTAATTTATAGAAAATGTAAATAGTTTATAATGAGGGATATTGGCAACATTGTAAACGAGATTAATTGTAATATTATGTAAATTGGATTGACTTAGACTTACACATAATCGCATGAGTCCAAGTCCGACCACTAGTCCAAAGAACATCATTTTTCAATATCGTTTTCCAATCCCACATACATCGTTTCATTATTTTTTAACTATGTTTATAAATAAATTCATTCAATTTATATAATATTATATACTTCTTATATTTTTTTATATAGAAATCTTCTATCTACATACTAATAGAAAATGTTTTAGTTTTCAACTTCTTGTAACATTTTTATTTTTCAATTTACCTTAGTATTTTATAATTTTTTTATTTTAGATTAAAGGTAAGAATGAGAAAAAAATAATATCAATATATTTAAAGAAAATATATAATATTCATCAAATATATGAACTTCACAAATTTTTAAAAGGTAAATGAAATGAATGATATTGATGGCAATCTTCACTTTTTATTAGGTTTGTATTATATATGTGTGTGTATATCTATCTAAATTGAATAATATTATATCCATATCTATCAAATCTAATTATTTTTTTTATGTTTTTTCATGTATACCTCTAAAAAAAATTTATATTTTAGTAAAATATCCCTAATAATTTGTAATTTTCAATAATATTCTTCAAAAGGGTTTAAATTATGCATAAATGCTATTTATTACCCACTCGAGGGAAATTGATGGCGGTAGAGTTTCAAATGAGAGATTTTGATAATACATGGTTAATTAAGAGATACATATGCAAAATATTTGTATAACATATTCTTTTGATTTATAAATTTATAATAATTATTAAATTTTTTTATTATATTATTATTGTATATATAACATAAATATATTAAAAAACCTGAAAGTGTTGATTTAGAACAATTTTATTTATATATTTACACGCATATCTGCGCGGAAGATGATCAGTATAAATAAACCTAATTAATTGAATGACTGAATTTAGAGCCGGTCCAAAATTATTTTGGTCCGAAACATTGGTCCGGGCCTCACCTAACCAATCACAATGTTCGGGCCCGTCCATCGGACCGAGATCTATAGCGATCCGCCCTTAAATACATCCTCTCAGTCCTCCAACACCTTCTCGTCCCTCTCTCGTCGCTTCCCAATTATGATAGCGAACTCATAAGCACATCCAAAAAGGGAAAAAATAAAAACCTATTTGTTCACATCAGAATCATCATCCATGCATCTCCACTGTCCATGTTCGCCCTAGATTTATCTAAACCCTAGGTCTCTCTCTCTCTCTCGCTTTCGCCCAAGATGTCTCTACAGCCCATAGAGTGCAAGTACGTGACGGAAGACCTCGTACGGGAATGGAAGAACGCCCCGGCGACCGCCAACTTGAAGTCGTCCGGTCCTGTGCCGATGCTTCGGTTCCTCTACGAGCTCTGCTGGAACATGGTGATCCTCGCATCCTGTGCTGCGGATGGCGTTTGTTTATTGTTTTTGTGTTTTTTGTGTTTTTTTGCTTGATGGTTTGGATTTTGGCAGGTGCGCGGAGAACTGCCCTTTCAGAAATGCAAGGTCATACTGGATTCGGTTTCGTTCTCAGACAACCAGTCCAAGGAGGATTTGGATTCGGTGCTTGCGGATATTGTGTCCCAGATGGGGCAAGATGTGAGTATTCGTATAAATTCTCAAATATATTTTTTCTTGAAATTGAAATACATAGGCTATGTACCACGGGTTTGGGAGCTGCTATTGACAAATAATATGTTGCATCTTTCTGTTACATTTATTGAGAACCCATTTTTAATAACAGTTGAATGCACAATATTTATTTTGCAGCATACGATGCCTGGAGATTGTCGTGCTCGTCTTGCTAAAATGGTAATTGATGGCTTTGTAATTTTCCTAGGAGCGTGATTTCAACTTTTCAATGATCTTCTGTTGCATCGTATATGTTTACGATCACTTTCATTTGTTATGATAATCTCTCGTTGAAGAGCTTCCTAATAGATAGTTTGCTTATGAACATTTTGGGTTGATGCACTGTATTTGGATTTCTCATCTTCCCGGAGTATCATACCTTGTTTTTTGTTTTTGCTTTGTTGCTTTGTATTTCCCTTTTGGGCTGTTCTCTATTAGCAATGCAGGGCATAGGTATACAGTTTCGTTTTAAAAAAAAACAATAAGATAACCAATCAAGCTTACATGTAAGAAAACCATGCAGACTTGAGGCTACACAAGCATCCCATATTTTATTGTTGGAATAATGCTTTTCTTTTAAGGCCCTAATATTGAGGATTTGAATTATTTTTGTATCATCTTGTATTCCTGCCTTTTTTTATCCCAACCATAATTTCCATTTTAAAAATTTGATGCAAGGTAATAGGTTTCTTGCCCATATTGTCTTTTGGATGTAGTGGCTGTCAGTTTTCTTTTTATCTTAGTCGTGGAAATTAATCAGTAACCTATTTTTACTTATTCCTCTTTAATTTAATGTTAACCTTTTTTTAGCATTCTACTCATCTGAAAGACAGTTTTCATTTTCAAATTTGGTGCAAGGCAATAGTTTTCTTGTCCATATAATCTTTTGGATGTTGTATGGCCTGTCAATTTCTTTCATTTTGAAGGTCTTGCTTTATTTTACATAAAAAAGAATTGATTTTGAAAATACTTGTTGAACATGTTTCAGTATTTTGTTGAAACCTATGGAACCCTGTACTTCTTTTGCAGTTATTTTTATTTGTTATGATGTTTTGTCTTATTGTAATTCCAACAAAGGAGAGGGAGGCATAACTCTTTAGTAGCATGAATAGTGTAATAGTAACTCCTAAAAATTGCAACAGTGGAATTTGACCTAGTTAGAATTGTGTTCTCGTGCGTAATATTAAGCATAGTTTTATAACCGAAAGAAATGGTAATATTTAGTACAAGTTATGTAATATGCTTTGGTTTTTTTCCCATGTTTCAGACTGTATATAACACATTTAAATCACGGATTTACGAATTTAATAAATTAGAAGTCTACAGATGTTCAACACTGATAAGTGGGCCTCTTGAATATTTAATACTTGTAAGAAATTAACAATCACAAAGAGAAGGACACAATGATGATGAGGGTCTTTTGTTTTTAAAACCTTGGGATTTTATGTATTGTGCCACGCTGTACCGCAGGAGTGGACGTTACAACGGTTATGTCAAAATAATCTGTCTATGAACTCATAATATTCTAGATGATTGTTCTTATTCTCTGATGAATGCATTGTATTTTTTGATGACATTCATTCCTGTAGGCAAAATGGCTTGTAGAGTCTACTCTGGTTCCTTTAAGGCTTTTGCAGGAGCGCTGTGAGGTGAGTTATGTTAAAATTCCTCTGTAGTTAGCCAGTTTTATAATTCTTTTGGGTTAGACCGGCGACAGAACCGGCGACAGTAAAATTGTCGACATCAAATTTAATTCATTCTTTGCATGCACAGGAAGAGTTCTTGTGGGAGTCGGAAATGATAAAGATTAAAGCACAAGATTTGAAGTTAAAGGAGGTAATTTTATTGATTTATTTACACATTGTGTTCTTCATCGAGACATGAATTTTCTTGAGGAGATGCTAACTAGTGGCAGTTGCTTGAAATCTGAATCAATCACAATCATACCAACAACCACTTAAGTGGGATTAGAAGATGTAAATGATTAACAATTTATAACAATGTATTATTCTGTGGCCTTTAATTATTAATCTTTTCCCCCTAGAAGTTGAGGAATTGGGTGGATGCCTTGTTACCAAATGTGTTGAGTTATTGATTAATTCTGTGATAAACATGTACTTTTCAATGAAATTATAATTCCTGTTAAAATCATGAATGAATCAATAATTTATGCATCAATGAGTAATTCACGCATTAAGTGTATTAAACACGTATTAATCAGTGAATAATTCACTTCACTTGAATCTGGTTCTCATCCTCCTCCTCCTTTCTCTTTAGTTTTAGGAAATGTGGTATGTGGCTTGCATGCGATTGGGGTACTATGCGAGAGTATATGCAATTTAGTAGTTTTATGATAAAAAAATGATTCTACGGCGAGAGAGACCAATTAAGCATTTTTCTTTCAAACTAGAGTTTTATTAATAGAAATGACCTGAGTTTTGCTTAGCCACACCTTTAAAATGGCGGAATTGGTTCAAATCCCACCTTTGTGGAGTCACCTATTTTTGTTAAGAATTTCTCCTTTCTCGTTTATGAGAATTAGTGATTTCCCGCTGCTGCTCAAATGAATATTTTTTTCAAATCAAGAAATAATTCTTGTTATGATAAATGATGATAATGTATAGAACAATTTAGGATTTATAATTGCTGGACTGTTAACACCTGCGACAAGGATGGAGCGGTTGAGTACATGCATCTCTTCCAATATTCTCTTCCTGTGTTTGACATGTTTCAGTTTAATATAATTTATGAATTGCAGGTTAGAGCAAATACCCGCCTTCTTTACCAGCAAACAAAGTTCAATCTTCTTCGGGAAGAGAGTGAGGGTTATGCCAAACTGGTAGGTTAAATCTTTTTTTATAATTTTGTTGTCTATATATACATTTTTGTATTACCATCATGAAGTTTGTTTGGATAGAAAGTTATTAGGATTGGAATTCATTTTAGTTGATTTGTTTGTAGGTTAACATAATTTTTTGTTGCATGTTGCCTGTGTACTTAACAATATTTGATCTCTTGTTCCTTGAACGTTCTGATGACTGTAGAGCATAGATTACACTTGTTCTAGTGCATTTACCACCAGGGTTTGATTTGAACTTTCGTGAGGTGCCGTTTGCTTTGTTGCTTTTGGTTGGAGTGTAGGCTCAAACCTACTTTGTGGTTACTTTGCTCATCGTTGTTTGGCTGTTACCCTTTGTCATTTGTTTCTTGATGCATCGAGTTTGGTACATCACCTAGATACATGTATTCCCCCAGTTGTAAGCCCCATTTTTTAGTTGCATTGACAAAAGTTTGAATATCTCAAGGGTGATTGATCGGAGAAGCATTGGCGGTTTTTATTATTAGGCTTTGTCACAATCTTTTTTTGTAACTTTATTATAGAATAATTAACATCTTACATTACCCTTGCCACTTTTCCTGCATGCCTTTTGTTGGAGCTTTTCAACCGAAGTGTTGCTACATTGACAATAATCGGGAGCATGTCACCATAAATTACGGGCTTGGAGTGAATGTAATTGTGAGGCTATTATAGTAGACTATATATGGACGAATATTGTTTCGTGGGATGAAAAATGGATGCAAGCTTTATTTGTGTTTCCTTTGAGACTTCATCCCCCGTTTGGGTAGAGATATAGACCATGGTAGTTGAATAAAAAATTTCTATTTTAATTGTGTTTTTAATTATTCTTATCGTGAACTGTAATAATGAATTTTTTGTTGTTTGGTTGACCATGGATTAGTTGTGGATAAAAGCTGATTAAGATGTGGATAATGATTTATAAAAGGTGAAAAATCATTTGATATGCTGGCCCCCCTGATTTATAAGAGGTGATGAAATGTGATTTGACATGTGGCCCCCCAATACTAGTGGAATAGAATAAGTGGAACAGAGAGTCTGGATACCGATACTAGCTTATTTTTGGTTATACTCACTAGGGGTGCAATTTGGTCGGGTTTACTTTGGTTTTTGACAAACCCAAATTGAACCAAACTATATTTACATATAAATCGAAAACCGAAAACTGAACTGAACCGAAACTGAATCGGAAACCCTAAACCGATCCGAACCGATTTTTGTTTGGTTAAACCGAATTAAACCAAACCGAACCGAACTTTAAAAAATTGATGAGTTGGTTAAAGTTTTTTTGGGAATTGATTTACAACTTTACATAAATGGTTTTTTATTTTTAAGTCCCCATAAACCATAAGATTTAGTTATCGATCCCTCACTTTTTCATATTTTGGTTTTAGTCCCCATATTTAAAGGATATGTTCTTTTTTAGTCCCTAGGAGGGACCTATCCCTAATATCAAAATGCTAGGATTTATGATATAAATGAGTATATTCATTTTTTTAATGATATTAATGGTATAACAATAATGTAGTTTTAATATAAAAAGAATGCTCTGAATGTATATTGATTATGAATAAACATGTGTTTAAATTTAATTCAGTTTGGTTTGGTTAATTCAGTTTTTTTTTGAAGTTAAACCAAACCCAAACCAATGTAGATCAATTTATTAATTTTTTAGTCCATACCCAAACCAAACCATAAAACTATTGACCCAAACCCGAAAAAAATCGGTTTGGATCGGTTCAGATTTGGTTTAACTGACCAAATTTGCACCCCTAATACCCACCAATCCCTTGCAAACAAACAGTTTTTTTTGGCTTCACCCTTATTCCACCCTATTCCACATATATTTTTCTACCCAAATACCGCTTATTTTATATATGTCAATTGTTAACCAATTAATAGAATTTTGTGAACATCCCACATTTCTTGTTTCATAAGAAGTTACCCGATTATGTCGGGGCCTACACATTGTGAAATATAAGAGGTTTGGAATATTAAGTGAATGATTATCTTCATTATTGTAGAATACATGGCTTTTATATTTATTTTATTTAACACGATTAAGGAAACAATGTCTCACGTGATTGGTTGTTGAGTGGTGATGTTAAGATGTGTCTGCATGTATGCATGGATTATAAAAATGAGTGTACTGATGAAATTTTAAGACAAATATTTATAGGAGATAAGTAAAATAAAACATGCTCTACTTTCCATCTTGCCCCTACCGGCTATTGGCAGAAGTTTGTGTTTTTTTAATGAATTTTGTTTTTTTATAGTTGTTTCAACACATTGTCATTAACATGGTAACCATTTAGAATGAACTTCACAACTAAAGGTGAAAAAACATCAACAGCAGGGGTACGGCAATGATTCCCAGCTAGCTTGAGTATGGGATTCTGGGAATGTTAAATGGAAGCAAGTTATAAAGGGTGGTCATAAAAGGATTTAGAGGGCCATCTTCATACTGAGTTACGTTTGATGATTATGATTTTGCTGAAAGTATTATATTATGTTTTAGTTAATTAAGCATGCAGTGAACGATGTTGGTATGATGAACTTTAGAAATGTCACATCCATGTTAAATCTAAATTTATGGTGTTCTGTGTTACCATAAAAAAGAGCTTCCCACTTCCCAAGCATCAGAATGATGGCCTGTTTAAATTCTGTGTGCTTTATTCTGTGAGCATACTTAAGTGTATTTTGAATTAGTTGGCGGTTAGATAATTGAGGTAGTTGTCTGAATGGAAATTGATTGCATGCTGTTTTCTTTTGTTTAGAAGCTTCTCAAGATGCCATAGTTGGTGGAATAATTCAGCTTTATTCTTATATTCTGCTTTTGTTTCTGTGCTATATGATGTATGCTTCTGGGTGATGCCTAACTGATGTAAAATCAATTGCTCTGTAGATATGCAAAAATAATTTTCTTTGCTTCTCTTTCTTAAAAAAATTCTTTGCATCATCTTTTTATGATGTGAGGACAGAGAATGGTCTCCCTCTTTTCTGGCACCGACAAGGAGAAACTAACATTATTCCCCCTCCCCCTTTTTTCTTCCCCTAGGATGTTCATTTGACTCTTGCAAGGGGACTTTTTTTTAAATTGTTCTTCCATTTGTATGCTGGTTCTGTAGGTGACTTTGCTATGTCAAAGTGGTTTAGAGGCTTCTACTCAGAATACATCCACAACAATAATCAGTACAATCAAGGTTTGTCTATAGTTTGATATTGCTTCATTACAACTTTTTATGTTTGATATATTATGTTCTTTTGATGCTTTTCCTTGGATGCCGACAGTCATTAATCGGGCACTTTGATCTTGACCCTAATCGCGTATTTGATATTGTAAGTTTTCCTTCACTCATCGGCCTTTTGCTTTAGGGTTCACTTTCTTGACTTGAACTCCCAAGTCATTCATCAGCATGTTATAGTTCTTTCTGTCTCTTAAAAGGATTGTGTAATAATCTGAGCTGTTAATCTGTAATGACTGTCATGAAATGCTTGTTTTTGTTATTGTGGCATAACTCCCACTGAATCATGTTTATTGTTTTTTTATTACACGAGGTTCTGGAATGCTTTGAGCTTCTCCCTGAAAACAGCATCTTCTATGAGCTTATACCTATTTTCCCGAAGGTAGGATTAGAGATACAAAAGTTGATTGGATGACTAATTTATGTATATGATGCTGCTCTACGAAGCCTTAATTATTTTCCTCTCTCTCTCTCTCTCTCTCAAATTTACAGTCTCATGCTTCTCAAATACTGGGGTTCAAGTTTCAATATTACCAACGTATGGAAGTGAATACTCCTGTTCCTTTTGGGCTGTTCCGGCTTACTGCCTTGCTGGTAAAAACAAATTTCATCGATCTTGATAGCATGTAAGTTATTCTGTCTGCTCAACGCTATCCTTAATGTGGTATACTTGTATTTTTTCCCTTTTTTTGGTTGTTGATTATTACTAAAAGATGTCTTATAGTCACTACTTTTATTCATTGACTAAATAGTGCTCCTTGATGGTGATCACACGAGTAGAATTGTACTTTGTATATATGAACATAACGAAGATGCATTGTTCTTGGTTGGATGGATTCTCTGTTTCTAATAAATACATTATTATTTTTCTCTGTATTGCACCTTTTTTCCTCACTAGAGAGGCTGTGTCTTGCTGCGAGGGGGTACTGGAAGATGGATAGCTTCTGCCATGGGCTACAACCTGATTTGCAGGAGACATGTTAAGAGAATATTATTCTATGTTTAGGTATTTGATGCTTTTATTCAGGTATAACAAAACCATGAAGCCGGACACTGGTATGCTGCAGTTGAGAAATTAATGGAGAATGTTGATCTGACAACTTTATTAATGTAAATTATCCTCGGTATTAGAAATGCAATATGTTGCTTGACTGGAATTTTAGCTCTCTGGAATTTTGAACTAGACTGGAAGGTGGAGAAATCATGAAAGACTTTGGTTCCCTCAGTCTCAGATTATTTATAAATCGAGTATAAGACATCTGCTGTTCTTTGAAGATGTGTTGCCCAATTAGAAGATTCTGCTTTTAGTGAATGCACTGGCAAATTTCTTCCAATCCACTCTTGTTTGAAGGGGTGGTTAGTTTGTCCATAGAATATGATAAGTGTTGGCAATATTGGTGGTTTGAAGTTCTCTGCATATAATGAGAGTGTCGTAGTTCTATGTCTTATCTGGAGTTCATTGCTGAAATTTGGGGTTCCTGCACGCTTTGAGGCTTATATTTGGCTAATTTTACTGGTTAGTGGACTAAGCTTGTGCATGGTAATGTCTACATAGATTGGTATAAATACAAGTGATTTGAAATTTGGGCCTATTTCTATGCCGGAATCTGTTAAGTTTGTATGGAAGACGAAACAACGAATAACGAGAATTGATTAGAAACTGTACTGGCAACTGAATGCTTCAAGGCTTTTATTTGGTTGGATATCATTGGATGTTGGACTGAGCTTGTTCATGATGTTTTTTTTTGAAGAAAAGGTTGGCTTTTGCCTTTGTATTAATCAAAGTGAAAGCCCAAAGAGGGTAAAAACCCCTTCCAAAACAACAACCCTACAAAACCCACACCGAAACACCAAAAGAAGAAGAGAGGTCTGCTTATGGTGCACCAAAGTCAACCCGCGATACTAGCCTGGTACGATAAAAAATCGACTCCTAGTAAAAGAGAACTCCGTTGCCCCTGCACAATATCTCCCCCATGCTACTATATGTCTCGCCGCTTCCTCACAAGTGTTCTCTACATACGGCGTGCACCCCTTGAAAATAGCTCGGTTTCTCGTAAGCCAAATCGACCATACCATCACTGGAATGAATAATTGGGAAATCTTCGCACCCACACTCCTATCACCAGCAGTCCTTAACCGCTTCCCCGATCTCCACAACTTCTCCAGCGAGCCAGCAGGCTCAACCAATCCTGTCGCAGCACAAAGCCACTGCCAAGCCTCCCGAGCAAATGGACAACCTAGGATCAAATGCTCCACCGTCTCCTCCTCCAAGCCACAAAGACCAAAAAGGCTGTTAATATTAGGTGCCCATCTTGCCAAATTCGCCCTCGACAAAATCTTCTCATAAAGCTTGTTCGTGATGTTATTTACACAAACTGGTGAATGAGTGATTAGCAACCTGGTTCTACTTCTATACCAGAAACTGTGAAGTTGATTATGGAAGAAACAATGAGAATTATGCAGTAATTAGCAGCTCTATTGACCCATTTTCATGAGCTTAGTTCAACGTCTCTGAGAAACAAACTTTCAAAATGCTGTTGAACTACATTATTTTGCTTGATGGTATCACTTACTGATTGAGTGTTGAAGAATCCACTGATTACAGTTATAACTGTTCAATGTTATTTGCATTGGCTGAAGCTGTGACTGAGAACATCTGCAAAGGTTTACTAGTTTTGTTTGCCACCCCATGCACCTGGCAGATTGGATTATTTGTCCCTTGCACCTAATGGGGACTGCCGTGGAAGCATCACAATTATAGTTTTTATGTACAATGGTGATGAAGGTTTTGTGTCTAATCCAAGGCGAGTTTCATATATCCTGTGGCATTTTTTTATTATGTTAATTCTCTGATGCAATCCATCAGTTTGGTGCACATGGAGTTGCAGTTTTTCTCTCATTTTTGGTGATTTTGTTTGTGACATAATTCAAATCTAAATGCACTTGGTCTTACATGAAAGTGAATGGTGGAAGTTCAAGTTGGTGGTTCTTTGTTTTTATATGACATCAAACATTGGTTTGTGTAGCATTTTGTTGTTTATTTTTTAATTGATTCTCCTAGAGTATTCTATATTTAGTATTTTCGTGCGGTAGTGTTTTTTTATTAAAGTTGTCATTGTCAAGAATATTAGATGCACCTGACTTTATTTGGTTGATCATAAAATTTATGTGCACTGCACTTGAGAAGAGATACTATGTGGCTTATGTTGATGCCAAACTGCTATTTTTGTGTTATATTCTACACGGAGCACAACAGTTACAGTACAGTTAATTTATACTGGTCATAATAGTTTCAATTCGCTACAGTCATCAACTCATCATCATTGTAAGAAAATATTTGGGTTCGTGCTATGGTATGTTTTATAATTTGATGAGGCCAAGGCATGCTGTCAACTAAATATTCTTTTCTACTCCAATGGGTTGTTTGGCTTAATGCATTTGGACCAACTAACAATGGGCGATACTTCAGTGATCAACTAACAATGGGTTATACTTAAGTGATGAGGCCAGAGCATGCTGTGTTACAAAAGGAGAACCTGATAAAATGTGGAATATTGAATACATCTACATGTGTGTGAAATGAATTGAAAAATTAATCACTTAGCAATTTGTCTTTGAGGCTGTTCTCTCTCTCTCTCGCATACAGTTACTAGTCAAAGAGGCATAGTGATCATAAATTATCCTGATTGAGATATGATATTGTGGCCTAGGTTGACATTTTTCACTCATGTTGGATGGCCAAGGATAATTGGTTCTCAAGACATTCAAGGTGTTGCTAAGAAACTGATCTGTGGTGGCCTCTATGATTCTTTGGATTCAGAGTTGTTTACGAGAGGGATGAAAAATACCTATTGGAATGTAGTACCTATCAATGGTATTTATAATTTAGATCCTGAGAATGTTAGGCAGGGAATTGGATGAGTGAGTCTGGTAGATGTGTTGAGGATATATCTTGTGTTTTGGTGATAACATGGGGGAGAGGAGGTTATTCTGTCACATGTCATTTGGGTGACACTTCAGTCATGTTCACTTGTTTGTGCATGCCCATGTTTAATAAATTTTATGCAAATTTAGTGAAGTGTGCTTGCCTGATAATGCTGAAATGGTTGATGAGAGTAAGCCAGAAAAGAATCAAACGAATAGTAACATATAAGTTAGTATGCATGAAAGTTCCTTGATCAAGGGAATTTCGAAGAAAAGAAGTTGGAATCTGGCAAGCAGATATCCTATTTGTGTTTCAGAGTGTGAGACAATGGAACTTTTATTTGTTAAATTCAGATGGGCTACAGCTCTGTTTGGGTGTATGTTCCAGAACGCTGTGAGTTTGAAAATCAATGTTTTGAGGCGTCGGGGAAGCGAGTAATATATTACACATTAAACGCACGAATTGAATGGTAACTGCAAACACAGGTTTTGTGTTTGTTTGCGAGTTTCCGTTGCACCGCGTCCGCCGGCGCAAACACGCCTTGGACACGGAGCCAACGGAGCCAAAGGCATCTAGAATTTAGTGCCGAATAGAATGGATTTTACTGATATGCTATATGGTCCTCAGGAATAGTCAATGGAGAATTTATAATAACCTGGTGATCTGGGCTGTACTGTTTGCCTGTGATGTTTGTTTAGAGTGGAACAGAGAGATTTTTTTCAAGATTGTGAAGATGAAAAGGAAATGTATGGAGCCTGTGTGAATTAATTGTGAAAGGGGTGTTGTAATGGGTTTATTTTTCTGTGTGTTTTTTCGTGGATTATCCTTTGCATGGGATGCTTTTCCTTTCTTTTGGGTATTTTTAAACTACCCAAAGTTACTGTATTGGGAGGTCTAGTGACAGTTGCTTCCTTCCATATTTGGCTGTTGTTGATTCTATGGGTAAAATGATGGTGGTACAGTACAGTCCATTTTATCTGAAAAAGAAAAAAAAAGATCTACAAAGGTGGCTGCATGCCTGTGCCACTGAGATTTTAAAAAATGGTGTGGAGCTGGGCAGTGCAATACGGAGCCCTTTTTTTTGCATTTCTAATGATTAGGAAGGGTGCATTGAGTCATACTGAGGGAGGCTTCCCACTGCCTTGATAATGGATCCCAACTCCCCTCCAATGCATTTTCCACAATTAGAGCTACAACCACCCCGTTCACACTTCTTCACATTCTCAACCTGTAAGATATACCTCCCCAGTAAATTAGTGACTATTGTCCAATGTCCACACATTATTGCAATAAACTCTCCTTTGGAAAATAAGTTCATTATGTGTGTGCCAAGAAACACAAAAAAACCGCATGTGGAATCATGTTGATATATTTAGGTTTAGGACTTCTATCTCCTTTTGTTTCTTAAACCATGCCAACATGTGAGATGCCTTATGGAAATAACATGGAGTTCCACGTACATTTCCTGAGACCAAATCTTCCTACTGAATGTGCAGCTGAAGAAGTGATTATTCTATGTTTGTGTGACACAATTCATATATTACATTTTCGTCATTTGTCCATTTCTCCCTTTTCACTTTATTAAGAAGTTTGTTTAAGGTAAGCAACCACATAATTACTCTCACCTTCAACGGTGATTTGGCCTCCCATATTTGATTGTGTACCTGAGCCGTTGTCGATAAGCCCTAAGTTGGATCTGCTTTTGACTGATGGTAGAAGCTCTTAACTGTGAAATCCTCATGAGTTGTAGTATCCACTCAATGGTTGGATTCCCCTCTTTCTTTAAAAAAAAAAGAAGAAGCTTGAACTCCCATACAATAAAGCATTGCAGATAGCTCCTCCTTATTGAAGGTGACCGACAATAATCTTTGAGCCACGAGTCCATCCCAAAAGAAGCTACTCCTTTACCTGGCTTGAATAGTACAACTTCCTTTCATGCACCAATTTACATTAAAACACCTTCCAGACCTGGGAGACTTTACACCATCGCCATGAGTCAATCACCAGTCTTCCATGTCCCTTGTAGTACCATTCTAGGTTTCTTCTCTTCCAACATCCTCCATAGTCATTTTCTAAGCATAGCCTTGTTCATTGCACGTATTTTATGAATTTTACATATTATACGTGTTATACGCATATAAAAAGCATATTATACTCAGATAATTGATGAACTAATTCATATTATGCAACACGATATTGATATTAAATGGTTGTCACTGATCATGGCCCTTAAGGCCTATACAGTGTGCTTTTTTTTTTCCGAGAAACAATTGTAAACCATAATTTTAAATATAAATGATTTATTATATTTTCCAATTTTTTTCTAACTTTTGACAAATATTCTGTATGTTCCCTCCACATTTGAATTGTTCCAATATACCTATGCAATTGTGCTACAATGTCTTATTTCTCCCTTGATATATATTCCTTATTTCTCTATTTCACAGGGTAAATAAATATTTTTTCCATGGGCATGTTTACGTTTTTGGGATTGGTTTTGCTCTCTGTCCTTTCTGTTAGATTTGGAAGAATGAAAAGGTGCGACATTATGTTCTCTCTAGGAGGATGGCAAGTTAGTGTTCCAAAATTGGCCTAAAAAAATGTGGTTTTCTTCTGAGTGAATAATGGATGTTATGATATAGCGTGGTGGATGGTGTTACCAAATTATGTTAGGAATTGCTGTTGGTCAACGTTCTGCATGAGATCAAAGTCCTTCATGTTGTTTTTACTTTGAATGCCATTCTAGAAAATTCATTAGTCAAGAAACTAGTAGTGAAAATTACGTGTTTAAATCTTGAGTGCACAACTGAATTTGGATTTATATATGTGCTTATATTAGAGGGATGAGGAGGGAGTATTGTAAATGTTGAAGATCTGTTATGAATTATGGATACTGTGCTAGGTAAAACAACCCCAGTTCTCCAAACTAAATTGATTATTATGGAATCAGAATTCGAAATATTGGTGGATGGATTGTTTAACTTGTTTGGAGGTGTAACTGAAAAAAAAGAGTGCTACATTTTTTTCTTCCTTGAATATGCTGATTAGGCTGATGCTGGAGTATTTGGTTGCTGTTGCACTACTCAAGTAATCTTCAACTGGATTCTGGAATAATAGGATATTTGAGTACAAGTCATAAAATATAACTGACCCTATGTTGTAATATATTTAGTTGATTCCTTTAAACATTTTGTTAAAAAAAACACTCACCACGACACACAGCAATGACAACAACGCAACAAAAGGTTGGCAGACAGAAAAAAGTGGATTAGTATAACATCTGTAAATAGATATTTTTCAGTTATCGATAAGGAGTTAAATACCTATAGGATGCTATCCATGCTTAGTTGTATAATCATCTGGCTGTTGAATTATAGGATTGGGGTTAGACAATTTATCAGTTTTTTTTCCACTGTTACCAGTTAGAAGTATTTTCTATTTTTTATTAATTAAATGGAAGTCCACTAATTTTATTGTTATTTTGTCGTCTATTTGCAATATATGGCATCTCAAATCTGGAACTCTTTCATATTTGAGAACTGAACCTATGTTTGTTTATAAGTCTATAAATCCATGTGTTTTTTCATTGTGCACCATCTATGTTTCAGATATGTGCATTTACTTCCTAAGGATGAGGAGGCATTTGAGCATTATAGTGCCTTTTCTGCTCAACGATTTGATGAGGTATGTGATTTTGGGGTACTTTACTTGTTGAAGGACATGATTTGGTAGTTTGATGATCAATGATTTATTAATGCACCAACCACATTTTTATTATTTGTATGACATTTTGATTATCCAACTGTGTATATTGTAGTACATCTTAGTTGTTTGAAAAGAACTTTCATCAGTGTAGATTTTCTCATACCCCTCATCAAAGAATTTTTTTTTTTTTTGAAGATAATTTTCAAAGAAAAATTAAAGGGAAAGATAAGTCTATATTTTTTTTATACAAAACTATCTTGAATGTAATGAATTCAAGATTCTCTCAGTCATCTTTCATATTTCTGATTTTTGTATGATGTTGATTAGATTTTATATCTGACTGCAAGTTGTTTGTTGTTTGTGATTCTCCAACTGGCTGCCATTTTATAACCCTTGTAAATGCATGATGTATTCAATGTTAAGTAGACTGGCATTCTATAATAATGGCTAAACCTTTTCATTTATTTATGTGTGCTTTTAATGATATTGTTTTCACAACTATCTCTACTTGAAAAGTGCAATGCATTTTGATCTTTTGAAAGTGACCTGTGCTACTGAGAGTTTTTATATAAGTGTATGTTACATTCACTCACTTGATTTCAGGCCAACAAAATTGGCAAAATAAACCTTGCTGCCACTGGAAAGGACTTAATGGAGGATGAAAAACAAGCTGATGTGACAGTTGATCTATATGCTGCTGTCGACATGGAAAGGGAAGCAGTTTCTGAACGTTCAACTGAAGTTGAAAGCAATCAAAGTTTGGGTCTTCTTAGAGGCTTCCTGTCGGTGGATGATTGGTAAGCTTATACTGGATTAATTCCTATGATGGTACATAGGATTTCTTTATTTTTAACATTTTTTTCGTCCCGCATGTGGATTTGTCATTAATAAATACTGAGTCAAAATCAAATAGATTGAATGACGCTTTCAGTTCCTTGATTCTACCTAGATTCAACCCTTTTATCTAATATGCTGCATCACATAGGGGGTACCTATCTCAAACCTTGGCATCGGATGATGATTGATTGACAGTTGGATGTGAATTTTGTACACTCCTTGTGTTACGCCTTCTTGATTCTCTAAAATACTTCCTAATCTACCCTGTGTTGATGGGATAAGAATTTGTTTTGCTAACTTATTTTGGAGAGTTATTTTTTTAATGCATCAAAATTTTCAAAATCATGTATTTATTCTTTCCATATCACCCCAGCTAATGTTTAATCAGATATTTGCATAATTGCTTGATGGTAATGAGTTGTAATTAAAAAGATAACTTGACAATGAATTCAAATGTAATTTGGTTCTCCTTTACAGAGATATTGAATACTGGTCCTCCTAGTTCTATCTTGATCTTTTGTTAAATCTCGAATTTCTTGTCTTTTCCAGGTATCATGCACAGATTCTTTTTGATCGTCTGTCACCTCTTGATCCTGTTGCACATATTCAAATATGTGATGGCTTATTCAGGTAGCTTTTCATGCTTTTGACTATTTTTCCTCAAGAGTAATAAATCTTGAATTTTTAGAATATGATGTGTTTCCAGAGTATTTTGTTGAACATTGCCTATTGTAATATGTAATTTGCTATCTGGTAAATTTGCCTTCTTGAGAAAAGACAAAGTAGCTCAGCAATATCAACCCTCCTCGATTTACTGAAGACTCTTTCTTCATTGTCACTCTGAAGGACCTGTATTTTGACATCATGTTCATATGCAACAATGTATAAGATTTATCTTTCATCAAATTTGAATTGGATAAGGCTATACATGGACCATCATCATCAACACCTCTACCCACTTTGTTTATGATGGGATAAAGCCTCCATAGAGAATGAAGGAATATGACGAGACCCTTCGATCATCAGGATTTACACCAACCCCCCCCCCCCCCCCCCCCCCCCCCCCCCCAAAAAAAAAAAAAAAAAAAGAAAAGAAAAAAAACCTAGAAAAAAGGAATAAAATTGTAATGTCAACTGTTTGAGTTAAGAGGACGAACTCTTTCCATCCTTGAGAGAGTGATGCAGATTGAAAAAATGGTTGTTTTTATTTTATTTATTGTTTTAGTTTAACAATTTACATGTGATCTGTATGATTTTAAAAAGGATCAATCACAATGCACTGTTTCAAAGATGCGGATTCATTTCATTCAGTCGACTTAAAATCCCATGGTCATGGCAATTTGCTTAGTCTTTGATGGGTCAAAAAAAAAAAAACCATCTTTTGGAAATTTTTTCTAGAGAAGGTGAAGTTTACCACCAGAATATCATTATGAAGTAAGCTCCAAAACAATAAACAGATGAGATACATACAGTACAAGAAGGAAAAGAAGATCATCAGGAAAACAGGTAACCCTTAAAAAATAGTGTTTGCCTTCTTTGGAAAATTCTATAGATTCAACCCCACAATAGTAGGACCTCCATATTTGAATGACATTTTTAATTGAGCACCAATTATTCTGTATGAAAAAGTTCCTCCTTTGAAAATGATTAAATTCCTGGACAATCAAATTGCCCAGCAAACTGCAGGAACGAGGATCAAGGACACATTTGCCTCTATACTTCTGTCCACTTTTTTCTCAAGACTCTTGCCTTTCAGCCACATCTGTCCAATGATGAAAAACTTCTTTGTAAACATGTAGCATCTGCAATGTTGGACTTCATTTCCTAGCAACCAAAAATGCAAGAATTAAATGTGCCTCTTTATGAATCGCGGTAGATGTGTCCACCTCTTTCCCCCAAAACATCAATAAATAAATGGTTCACAGTTTCCCCTTAACTGCTGCACTAGAAAATGATGCTTGAGGGATCCACTTGGCTTTATAAACCTTTGTGAAGTTTTCTTTGATAGAAAAGCCACGTGAAGTTTCCAGCCAGATATGCAGATGTTTGGCTGCAACTTTTTGGATATTGATTTCCTCAAAAAAAAAAAAAAACTTTTTGGATATTGATGAAGTTGCATTATTGTGTCCTGGAATGCATTTCACATTCATCTTGAGCTTCTGCAATTTTTTTGTTGGTTATGATATATGAAAATATTTCAAGATATTCTTTGCTGCGACTAATATCTTTTTTGTTTTTGCCTATAGCCTAATTGAGAAGACCATCTCTTTTGCTTATGCTGTTGTTTGTCGAACTATCATTCAAGGCTCTGGGTCACTTATAGGATCTAGTTCGGATGCAACGGAGTCAGTGGCAACATCCTCTTCCCAAAGTTCATTTGTTGATCTTCCCAGGGAGCTTTTTCAAATGCTCACTTCTTCTGGTCCTTATATGTACCGCGATCCTATATTGTTGCAAAAGGTTCATTCAATACTTTCCTTACCAGTACAGCTGGTTGGCTCAATACTGTTGTTTATCAAGGAGCATATGCTTTCAGAGTAGTTGTGTATAAACTATGCATAGCTATCATGACGCAGGTCTGTCGAGTATTGAGGGGTTACTATCTATCTGCTTTGCCAGAATCTGGTGATGTTGTGAGGTTGGACTCCCGTCCTCGATTGAAAGAAGTTAAGCTTAGGATTGAGGAAGCGCTGGGAACATGTATACTACCATCATTACAATTGATACCTGCAAATCCGGCTGTTGGGCAGGAGATATGGGAATTGATGAGTCTTCTTCCATATGAGGTTTGCATCAAATTTCTGCCCTGTATATTTATATCTTAGAATTACGTAGTTTGGTGGGCAAATTGGTAGTGTGAATTTCATCCCATGTAGGTACGCTACCGTTTGTATGGAGAGTGGGAAAAAGATGATGAACATATTCCAATGGTTCTAGCTGCTAGGCAAATTGCTAAGGTACATTTCCATTACCAGTCATCTATTTTATCTCAGTCATGATAATTGTTTTTTTATTCTCGTTGTATTCTGGTCATGCTATGTTTCAGTTGGACACTAGGAGGATCCTAAAGAGACTTGCTAAAGAAAATTTAAAGCAGCTGGGTCGCATGGTTGCTAAATTAGCCCATGCCAATCCGATGACTGTTCTCCGCACGATTGTACACCAGGTTTTATTTTCTGTCTGAAGAAATTAATGACCTGATTAGAATTTGGTTTGTAAGTTTGTTTTCTACATCCAACGATTTAATTTTGATTTTCAGATTGAGGCGTACAAAGATATGATAACTCCTGTAGTGGATGCATTTAAATATTTGACACAGGTTGGCCTTTGATTGTTCATATTTTACACTGTTTCTTTTCTCTCTTCTGCTGAAGAAATTCTACTTATTGTATTTAATCCCTGCTGGTACATATGAATCGGCTTGGTTCTTCTAAAAAGATATCGCTGCCTGCCTTTTACCCTTCTTTGCTGACTAGCAACAGTCATGACACTTCACATTTCATGTGGTTTTTTTAGCATTGTTGTGTGATAAGATGTCTTTATCAGACCTAGAGATAATGGATGTGTAGAATTTCATGCGGAATGATGTTGTATACTCCATTAACATTGGTTAAATGCTATTGTCTAGGGTTTAGGCGCTTCGTTTTTGTTGATGATGCGCCACCAAACACCAAAGTGCCTGCTTCACTTTTTAAGCATTAAAAGTTAAAACTGATGATTTAGATCTTCATGTCATTATTCCTTTCCAATTTTCTAAAACCGTTATGAATGATCTCTATTATATGTATTAGCTGATATGGAACTGCTAGTCTGCTATTTTTAACGTCATAAATGTAATAAATATAGGATAATGTGAAATAGTGAAAATAAAAAAGATTTGATTGATTCTATGAATTTATTATTTCAATATTTTTATCTAATACTTTTTTGTAAATGCTCATTACCATACTGATAGGCATCCTACAGTAACTTTGATTCAAATTCAAAGTTCTGTTACAAATTTACATTATTATTTTTTTATTTCATGATTTTCTGTCTACTATATGTTAACCATGAAAGAACCATTTAAATACATGTTCTTAGCTCAAAATGCTCATCAGTGAAAAAACATATGTACAGGGTCAGTCAATACATGTCCAATATAGAATATACTAGTTTGATGTTTAGTGTCATGTTGGCAGATGTTTAAAACACTGATTAAAATTGGATGTTTTTCTGTTTTTTTCTAATCAACATGCCAGTTTTCTGCATTTTTTTTTACATTTGCTTTTTTTAGCATGGGCATTTCGAAGCTAATGCATTCCACAACAGGAAATACAGATGAAGGAAGAAACAAATTTCAAGTGAATGTTTTGTAATCATTAACAACACATTAGATTGTATGCATGGTTTTAAGTATGGTTGCAAATTTTTGATAATGGACTTTTTGCTTATTGTGTGATTTTCTAAAAGTTGACAGTATAATTGTTGTCATTGTAGATATGCAGACCCTGAAATTATGCCTATATTTATATATTGTGCAGATAAGTAAGCGTGGTTTTGTGCTTTGGCATTGTATTGTTTTTTCTGGATAACCTTTTTTCTTTTTTGCTTTGTATGCTCGGATTATTTAAAAATAATATAGCCCAATTTTTCACTATATTGATATTCTGCCTGTGTGTTAGATCAATGTAATTGCCTTAGAAATGTAGATCAACGTTATTTACCTGCTTTTGGAAGCTTAAATATTATTTTAATGGGGAATCAGATCCGTTATTGGTTTTATCATTCAAATTGCCTTATATTGTAATATTTGCTTTTTAACTTATTTTTTGTTTTTATAGTTGGAATATGATGTATTGGAATATGTTGTTATTGAGCGCTTGGCACAAAGTGGGCGTGAAAAGCTAAAGGATAACGGCCTTAATTTATCAGACTGGCTGCAGTCACTTGCTTCTTTTTGGGGCCATTTGTATGTACTGTTGACTGCAAGACCCTTTAATTTGTCTATTGCTTCTTTCAAGCATTTCTTAGGTCTTTCTACAATAGTTTCATTTTGTTAGGTTGGGTATTTGTATCTTGAAGGTAATGTTGCATGATAATCTGAGCAGTTGAATTCTGTTGGTCTAATGTTCTCTATCATGCATTGCTATTCCTTCTCTTGGTTTTGGGACTCATGTTTAGATACCTCAACCACTGCTAATGTTTGCACTAATAATGTACTTATGATGGTGAAGAAGTCATGAACAATTTATTAGATTTATGAATTTCATTCACTTGAGACTCTTATTCTTTAGGTCAACTTCTTGCAGCACTATGCTGGTCTATTCTACTGTCACTCTGTTCTCATAAGGCATGTCTCCACTTCATCTACAATTTTTCTTGTTGAGGAAATTTGGGAACTCAGACCTCACTTTATTAGGACTAGATGAAGCTCCTTTCTTTTTATTTTATTTTTGGGTTGGGGGAGAGGTGAAACTGAAATTTGAGGTAAATAAAGTAGAATGATAATATATAAAAATACAAACACATTCCCAATGTATGTTATGTGCTCAGGCTAACAGGATAAAGTTCGAGTTCAATTGTATCCACTCTCTCCCCTCCTAGAACCCTGATGCGTGATCCTATACTTATCATTACAAAACCAAAAAACCCCAAAAAGATGTATTGTTTTGTGAAAGAATCTTTGGACCTATAAAAAGTGGAATTTGCGCTTGTGGAAATTATCGAGTAATTGACGTTGAAAAAGAAGACCCCAAATTTTGTGAACAATGTGGAGTCGAATTTATTGATTCTCAGATACGAAGATATCAAATGGGATACATCAGGCTCGCATGTCCAGTGACGGAATAGTGGACTTTTATGCTTGCCTAGGTGTCAAATTGAAATAGTAAAAATACATTAAGAAATGAAGTTAGTAGATTGTGAGATCCCTAAGGACTGCTTTAGAGTGAACTGTTCTTCCTCCGAGTATGTGTTATTTTCGGTTTCATCTGGAGTTCGTTCAACTCTTATAGGATCCCAATCCCCACTTATGAATTTAGCATATAAGATGGAGACGGGTAACTGGTGAGTAGTTTTTACTTTTACAGCTGGAATGCTAGCTTGACTTTCCTTGAGGTCATCCTAGATTCCCTGGCCTATATTCTCGAACTTGTGGAAATCCATCCTCAATCCCACTGAAGCTTCAATGCAGACGAGGAGGAATCTGAGGATGTGGAGCTGCTTTTCACTCACTTTACGATTCACACAAGACAAGGGTATCATTGGCATACTGGAGGTGGGATATAGAACACCCTGACCTCCTTTGGTCAATCCCCTTTATGAGTCTCTGCCTTCCCCTTTGATGCACCGTCAGCTAGAATAATTGTCTACCATATTGAAGGGAGGTGATGATGGCCCCCCCATGTCTAAACTCTCTGGAGACTTCTCAAACATTCCCTCACTTAAGGTTTGAGAATTTTGACATCCACCACCTAGAAATTTATTACCTTCGGAATCACATACATGACATAATTTCACTCATGACTGTCCTCGTATGCAGTTGAATGCATCACTAGGACATTATTTACCACAACAAATTCCAGGGCACTTCATCTATAATCTTGTATGGTTATATATGATTTTTTTGTTTGTAGTACCACAATTATTCATTTTGTAGAACTTCTGCACTGATATCCTCAAAACTTAGATAGGTTCTTTAATAGTTTTCCTATCATTGTTTTGAGGTCCTGGAAAGAAATTTCAAATAAACATGTTGTGCTTACTATCAGTTCATTTCTATTTTTTATACACCTCCCTGCATTTGATTATCTCTGACATGTGAAATCTCTCCATCATCTGCTTCCCCTCTCAATTGAATTCTTATAATTTTGTTTGTAAAATACTCATTCTTTTTGTCGAACTCTATTCACATCTCCTGTTCCCCTCCTCTGTGTTCTACCTACAATCCATTCAGCAGAAGGGAAGAATCCTCTATTAGAATGTATGTATAATCATCTTAGAAGAGCCACTATTATTTGTTTCTGGGGGTGGGAGATGGTTTATGTGAACTGAGGTGTCGTGCATATGATGTGAGTCTATTTGAATTGTGGTTGGTAGCTTGGTTCATGTATATGTGCATATTTTTTACTCATTTAAGAAGGTATTTTGCTTTGGGTTAATGATGACATAATACAAATTTGATTCTCAATTTAAAACTGGTCTGTATTTTATTAACTCAGGTATGAACTCAAAACAATCTAAAGTCCCATTCTTCTGATATGTGGAGAATGCTTTCTTCACCATAATAGATTATCTAAACGGATGGTGCTCTAAAAGATGTGAAAATGTATCAACGGTTTAAGTCACGCCATCATGAATAATTTGGCTTTCAATTTGGTTTTTCAAGCAACTGTGTAGTGATTTATGCAAAAGATTCCATAAGGGTAGGGTTGGAGTCCAAGGCACATGCCTACCATCATTCTAATCAAAAGGGTAGGGTTGGAGTTTGAACTTGACAGCAGGAAGGTATAAATGTTTATTATCTCTTGTAGAGGGTGTGTTTGTTTATCTGCCATTGGAGGGGTTTGTATGTGGGTTTATTCATCTCTTATAGAGGGTGTGTTTGTTTATCTGCTATTGGAGGGGTTTGAATGTGGGTGATCTGCACAAAATGGTGTATGTATATCTTCTGGGTGGGTGTATTTGCATCAGTTTGGGCATATGAATTGTATATCAAAAGATACCATGTTATCGAGTTGATTCCAACTCTTTTTTGAATTATCAAACCATATACAAGTTAGCATGCCTTATTGTTGTCAATCTCTGGCCAATTATTATATGTAGACTATGGCTTACTATTTCTGATGTTGGATGGACATTGCAGGTGCAAGAAATACCCCTCTATGGAATTGAGAGGGCTTTTCCAGTATCTTGTGAATCAGCTGAAAAGGGGAACTGGAATTGAACTCGTTCTCTTGCA
>CM060869.1:30328392-30378392 GCA_030737845.1 Acorus calamus | reverse complement strand
TTTGGGCTTAATCGTGTAAAGAAATATTTAAAAAAAAAAAGAATCTCCATCAAATCTTGATTCTGGTGCTTCCAAAATTCTTAAAAGTGAAGTGCATAGTTGTAAGATGCCTCTTTACTCAATTTGCAAATTTTAATAAGCATATGTAACATCTACTAAAATTGTTTGACTATGTATACAGTGCTCACGTAGTAACTGAACTGCATTCACGTCACCTTTTTTTTCTATTTTTAGTTTCTATTTTACTTATGATGCCAAATTTATGATATCTTTTTGCCACTGTTGACAGTCGAGACCTCCGCTTAAACGTGCAGCACAGGCTGCTGGCACAAAGCAAGCCAAACAGGATGCTCTGAAAGATGATAATAGATCTGGAAAATCAGTTGGCAGGACTAGTGGACAAATCTCTTCCATTTCCATTGACAAAGATGTCCAATCTCATTTACCTGAAGGTAGACAAAGTGGGCATGGAGGTACTGCTGCTATTGTTACTTCCAATGGTGGCACCATATCAGCTTCAGTTAAAGTTTCAGGCAGTGCTAGAGTTTCAACAGATTTGCATAGTAGTTTGCCAAAGATAGACGGCGGAGCTATTAAATCAACTGAATCAAGGGTCTCTGTTGGAAAACATAATGATGATCTTGAAGCTACTGAAATGTTGCAGCCCATCTCATCTCGGTCCATTCATTCTTCTGATGACACTAGCACTTCTTTAAGGCTTGTTGATAAGCAACAAAGGAGAACCAGTCCCATCGAAGAACATGATCGATTGAATAAGCGTCGAAAGGGAGATAGTGAAACCAAGGATGGTGAGGGTCTTGAAGTCCGTCTGTCCGATAGAGATAGATCTGGGGATCGGCAAACTGATAAGGCTCTTCCCATGGAACCGGAAAAGACAGGAGACGATGACCGTGTTCTCGTTAAGCCTACAGACAAGCTTTTAGAAAGAGCAAATGTTAAGGGTGGTGATAGGTATGAAAGGGACCATAGAGAAAGATTTGATCGTTCTGATAAATCACGAGCTGAAGAAATTTTCTCTGAGAAGTCAAGAGATAGGTCAATGGAGAGGCATGCAAGAGAACGTTCATCTGAAAGAGTGCAAGAGAGGGGAACAGAGAGGAGTTTTGATCGTTTAGCTGACAAAAATAAAGATGAGAGGAGCAAACCTCGTCACAGTGAGATATCAAATGACAAGTCACATCTTGATGATCGTTTTCATGGGCAAAGTCTGCCTCCACCACCGCCTTTACCTCCCAACATTGTGCCTCAGTCTGTTGGTGTAAGTAGAAGAGATGAAGAGGCTGACAGAAGGGCTGGGAGTAGCACCCGACACATGCAGAGGCTGTCTCCCCGACATGATGAAAAAGAACGGAGGCGATCAGAGGAAAATGTTTTATCTTCACAAGATGATGCTAAACGTAGGAGAGAGGAAGATCTCCGGGAGAGAAAGCGTGATGAAAGAGATGGTGGAACAATGAAGGTACTATGATTTTGGAAGGCGAAATATCTCCTCTTTGCTTTATCATATTATGGATTTACAAATGATCTATGAAATCACAATTAGAGCATTCTTGGTGTTCGAAGAATTATGCATATTAGATTTGATTGATTGGACCACTGAAATGCAGTCATTTTCCTTTACAAAAAAATGATTTTTTCTTTTTGAATAATTTGAAAAACATCATCAGATTGTTCAAACTTAAATACTCAAATGAAAAATGGCACCTGAAGTTGTTATGAGCTGCTTAGATTGTGGTTTAAAATAGGTTTGTAAATGTGTCACTGCACAGGGTATTGGGGTAAGTTTTGGTGGTAAACAAGAAAATCCTGATAAACTACATCATAAGATTTGGTATTATGTTGTAGAAATGTTTATTTTTTTATCTTCATTGTCCCTGCATTGTTGGTTTTTTTGGCCATTACTTCTTTTGCATATGGAGGTGCCGTGGACAAATAGGTCCATAAATATCTTTCATTGAACTTTTTCTATGGATTGATGATCTATGCAGGTAGAAGATAGGGATAGAGAGAAAGGAACTATTGTGAAAGATGACATGGACCCTGCAGCAGCCACCAAGCGACGAAAGATTAAAAGGGACCACCTTTCATCCGAGGCCAGTGGTGAGTATCCCCCTGTTGCCCCACCACCGTCTCTCTCAATGGGCACATCATCACAGTCATTTGATGGAAGAGAAAGGGGAGACAGGAAGGGGGTATCCACACAGCAGCGGGCGGCTTACATGGAGGAAACTGTGCCAAGATCACACAGCAAAGAAGCCACAAGCAAGGTCACTCGCCGAGATAATGAAACGTATCCACAACTCAAATTAATGTTTAGATGTCTTTTTGTTTCATATGCCTACTTGCTTTAATTTATTTACAATGCATCCACACTAATCATAACTATCAATTGCTTTTGAAATGAAATTCTCTCTGCAAATACGTGCGTGGGACACATTTTTGTCAATCATGTCTTTTCCTGAGATGGGGTTCATTGAAATCCCACTGCTTGAGTTAATAAAGTAGTTGAATGTTATAATGTCAGAACTGTTGAATGATATTTGAAGAACATAAATGCATTATGTAATGGGAGGCTGAAAAGCTGTGTTTTATCATTAAAATGTAGTGGCGATGCCCCTTGTGACAATTTCTTGTCAATGATGTTTCTATTGATTTTGCATGCACATATCGTGGGAATTTCCTATTTCTATACGATGATTAATCAATCACGGATGCATGGACTAGAGTCAAGAGTAGAACTGGTTGAACTTATGATACATTGTATATCAGAGCCTATCCTGTTAAAAAACATGACATGTTGATGTTTGAATTCAGCACCTTTTTTTTGGTTTCATATGGTGATATTGAACCATTGTCTTATTTCATACAGAAGCTTATTGAATGCATAATGTTCATCTTTCATACATCATTCAAAATGCAGATCCTTAACCCATCAATGCAGGATGTACGAAAGGGACTGGGAGGAAGAGAAGCGATTGCGAGCTGAACCGAAAAGAAAGCATCGGAAGTAGGTACTGATCCAAAAGCGGGCATCATGGTCGCTGAATCTTTCGAATTATGGTGTTTGAACCCCTCCGAACCTGATTGACTAGGCAGTTTAAACTGGTCAAGGCCGTCGCTCGTATAAAGATTTCTTTAGAAGCTTTGAAATACCAGTTGCTTGATTTTTGTGTCCAGATTTTGGCTCCTAGTGTTCTGGGAGGGGTTGAGCTGCCTAGAAGGCCTCCAAGTGTGACCTGACTTTGTAAAGTATTTAGTTTATTATTATGTAAACAGTAAATTTGCATGAGTTGGGGAAAGTAGGCCTAATCATCACCACTAATTTATCATCATTGTCATATTTTGTCATTTTCTACAAAATCATTTCTTGTATAATGCAAAAATTTTATCAAAATATTTTTATTTGCAGTGGCAATGTGTGATTTTCTGATTGTTGATTACTTATACAAGCAATATGAAAATTCTTGGTAAAGGACAGGTTGCATACTTGCATGCAGTACATACCCAGAAGCATCAGGTAGAGGTATATGTTAGCTTTTTTATAAAAAAAAATATATAATAACTCTACGTAGCTTTCTTGATGCTGTTTTTGAAAAAAATAAAAATCATATTGGATTTGTTACATGTCATTTAAACCCTTATCTACATTCCTACTCTTCCTCTGGCCAATTCGGTTAAATTTGTTTATTCAATTCAGACAACATAATTACTATTAATAAAAAATAAACATAACAGCGTAGAAATTCAAATAAAAAGAGAAAATATTAGAACTTGGGGAAATTAATTAGAGGTTCTTGGGACATTTTATAATAAGAATAGATTTCTTGATTTTTTTTTATTTTCTTTTAGGTTTTCAGTGGTGGTGTTTTGTTTAGGTCCTTCCATCTAACTTTCATTCATTCTATTTTTTTTCCTCTTTTACCCTTAAGTTAACATGATTTTTTCATCTATCTCTTTCAATCTCTCTTTCTCTCCCAAACAACAAAATAAGATATGAGACTACCTCCACTAGCCCTCTATTGGGTCGATCTTGACCCCAACGTTGATCACGCCCCCGACCATGTCTCATGTCCTGTCGGAGAGCCGTCTCTCGGTTCTGTGTTATATTGTGTGCAGTGTTATTCATAATATGTGCAATGTTATACCTGTTACAGGTTGTGTGTGTTACACTGTATACACTGTTACGCACATTGTATACACTATTATACCTCTTACAAATATCATGTTATGTTACACTGTTATTCCCAATGTGCATTGTTATACCTGTTACAGGTTCTGTGATACACTGCGTACACTATTACACTCATTTTGTACACTGTTATACCTGTAATAGGTTAGGCTCATGGACGGGGTCGCGAAAGGGGGTTGGGCTCGTGTACGGGGTCGCGAGAGGGGGTTAGACTCGCGTACAGGGTCACGAGAGGGGGTTAGACTCGCGTAGGGGGTCGCAAGAAGGGGGTTGGACTCACGGATGGGACGTGGGAGATGGTCGGGAGAGGTCAGAGGGCGCAATCGGCATTGGGTTGAGATCGGTGCAATGGGGGGCTGGTGGAAGTGGTCTCACAACTTGTTGAGTTGTTTGAGGGATAAAGAGAGAGGTTGGAGGAGACAAATGATATTTACTTAGGGATAAAAGAGAGAAAAAATAGAATGGATGGAAGTTGGATGGAATGATCTAAACAAAATACCACCACCAACTTAGGGACTTAAAAAAAAACAAGAAAAAGTCAAGGGATCTATTGTTATTACAAAGGTGTCCCCCAGAGACCTCTAATTAATTTTCTACACATATATATATAGTCGAGTGATTGGGTGCGGCGGAATGGCGGTGCGGCCGCGACGTGGGCCGTTCGATCGCGGGTCCATCGCATCCGACGGTCGATGTGAATCGCACCCGACCGTTCGATGCGCTGTGATCGACGGCCCGTGATCGACGCCGTTCCGCCGCACCTAATCGGTTCCCTATATATATATATATATGTTTCAATTAAAACTTTATATTTGGAAGTGGATGAATTTCAGAATAGGTTTTTCTTCAAGTTACATGTTTTTTTTGTTTGGTTAGTATTTGGGAAATATACTGATAAATCACTTACGAAAATAGTCTGAGAGCCGGGATGGTTATTTCATTTTTTTTTCTTATTTTTTTGAGAGAGAAGATATGCATAGGGCTTTATTTTTATTTATTATGTGAGCGGGATGGTTATTCTGTGAGATCCGGGATGGTTATTTTTTCCAAGTTATCTGTTTTTATTTTTATTTTTATTATCTGAGAGCCCGGATGGTTATTCTGTGAGAGCCGGGATGGTTATTTTTTTTCAAGTTATCTGTTTTTTTGTTTGGTTAGTATTTGAGAAATATATAGAGAAATCACTGACGAAAATAGTCTGTGAGAACTAGGATGGTTATCTCATTTTTATTTTTTTTATTTTATTTTTAAAAGAAAAGAGATGCTTAGACATACATACAATGGGACTTCAAAAAGAAAGAAATCCCACTCAGAATCCCAGGACAAAGCAGAGGAGAACCCAAGTTCCCTAACTAAAGTGAGGGTACCTCTTCTATCCTATTAAGAGGATGTTTAGTTTCATTACAAGTTATGTTGCTGTGAAAGATATAGATTGAAATATAATTGTTTGTCAGGGCTATGAAACCCCTTTTTTATGGGTTAATATGTAAGTATGTTAGAATAGAACAAATTTTATGTTTTAGTCCTGTAGTCTATAAAAGGAGAGCTACTTAGTTTTTCATTCTTTATCAGAAATGTGAAAGTGTGAAACACAGTACTGCATAGGCCAAGAACATATTCCATCACCCCATACAGAGAACATCATTGTTCTGGTTTTGACTATAAGTTAAAATTTCCTCCACTTCTCTTTCATTATCTCCAATTTTTTAAAAACTGCTTTGTTGATTTTTTTTTTTTTTAAATTCACAATTTGAAACCAAAAACTAAGCCTGTCAATTATCCGAAAAAATATCTGCATCCGATCCGAATCCGTATCCGAAAATACAGAAAATATCCGATATCCGAAAAATCCGTATCCGTATCCGAAAAAATAATCCGTATCCGAAAATTTTCGGATCGGATACGGATATACCCCTATCCGATCCGAAAAATATCCGTATCCGATGGCATTAAAAAAATATTAATATTAGTATTTAATATCTACCATTGGATTTTGATCAAGTGGCTCACATTCCTTCTAATAGTTGTAAAATTAGGACTTGTGTTTGTGAATTTTAATTTTAAGTCAATTTTTGAACTTTAAATGAAAATTTGTTATGTTTAATTATTTGTTTATTCTTTCTAATAGTTGTAAAGTTAGGACTTGTGTTTGTAAATTTTTAATTTTAAGTCAATTTTTAAACTTTAAATAAAAATTTGTTATATTTAATTATTTATTTATTTATTTCGGATATTTCGGATAATTATCCGAATCCGTCGGATACGGATACGGATCGGATACGGATATGCTTTTTAAATATCCGTCGGATACGGATACGGATATAAAAAAAAAATTTGGATACGGATACGGATATGACCATATCCGCTCCGTATCCGGTCCGTTGACAGGCTTACCAAAAACATCTACAACACCTGATCTTAGAAAAGAAACCACTATTAACAAAAAAAAAAAAAAACCCGCAGTATTTTCACTACCAATGAGGTGCTGACACGTGTCAATAATTAAAAGGGGGGCGCCCTGTGCGGGATCCCCTTGCGCCTCTTGATCCTCTTCGTAGGCCTCATCAGTGTTCCCTCATCAGAACCGTCCGTTCCGTGGGTTCCTCTCTCATGGGAAGGTGACGTCTCTCCTGCTGCTACCCTACCAAGATGTGAAGTCGGAGACGTATCGTTGTTCTTCACACCTTCAGATATCTGAACAGAATAAAATAGAATAAGTACACACACACTAGATATCAGAATAAATTGTAATAACTATACTTTTGATAAGTGAGAATAAATCCCAAACTCTCCATTTGGGGTGTGGGAGAATTATTCCCTTTCGGTAGTTGTATTGTGATGATGATAAAAACTGTGTTGAATAAGTAAATTTTAAGTTTGATTACATTGTTAATTTAATTGAAAATCATAAAAGTAGTATTTTTATTGTTTAATTCACTTTGAATAAAATAAAAATAAATTATGGATAACCTATAAATTAAGATTTTTGATTTTTTAAATGACACTTATACTCGTGCATAAATTGTTTGTACGTGAGGGAATAAGTGTAAAAGATGTGTGTGATATGATATAACATATTTTTGGGATATATGTAAGAGTATGAGTGATATAATTTTTTTAAAGTGACACATAAAGCACCCTTCTAAAATAATTATCAGACTTTATTCATGGTGTTTTTTCTTCTTCCCAAACATTTTTTTTCTTTACTCCCTTTTAGTTCCCTTATTCCCCTCTCACCCCATATTTTTGAATCATTCAAATCAATTAAACGGAGATCTAATCATTCTCAACATGAACTTATCCATCTAAACCAAAACTATAACAATTCAGCAAAAAATCTTTGTTTTTTGGTTAAAAATAACTCGTCTAACAATAAATAATATAACACCACCCAATTATTCAGACCTTGCAAGCAATGGAGCAGAAGAGATTACTCGAATCAGTGATCCGAATGTTACAAACAGTGCAACGAGGACCACCTCCTCCACCTCCTCCTCCGTTCGAATTAGACACCTTCGGATTCAAATACACGGCTCTCTTGCTATTGATCACATACGCCTGCATCATATAAACTCATCTTCATATCCAACAAAGAAAAAAGATGGAATTTTTATGACGTGGGTCAAAAAAAGATGGGATTTTTATGATGACGAACTTGGATTTTGGAGCAGTCGAAGTGTTTGTGAATGTCGTTGACGTTGACGACGCTGTGGTATCCGTTTCGCCTGATCTGAAGGTGTCGGTGTCGGAGGTGGGAGAGGGAGAAGCAGAGGTTGCAGAAACAGAGGTCGCAATCGATGCAGAACATGTTGATCCTGCTGTCCCTCTGCGCCTCGTGTTTCGGGCACACCTCGAAGAACGGGTCCTTCAGTAGTGCTGAAACCCATTCTGGTCTCTTCGTCTTTGCAATTAATTGTTATTCATGGTTCATAGAGAGAATGAAATCTTAATCAGAGGTTTTAGTTTTTTAAGAACAAAAAAAAATATGAAAGAAGAGAGTTTACCATTGTTGAAAGACGGGTAGAGAGAGTGGGATTTAATATGTTTTTTTATTTTTAAATATTTTGTAAGGGATGTAAGTGATTATGTGGATTGAATCACGTAACAGATAAGAATTCTTGTGTTGGACCATGTTAAAATTTGAAATTAAAATTTGAAATATATATATAAAAGAAAAAGTTATTCCATAATTGCTCTCGGTTTTCGTGTGATTTTGGTTTTGAAGGAATACGACTCGGTAGGGTGATACTGTTTTTTTGCACAAGTTTTTTTTTTATTTTTAAATAAAAGAGTTGGATTATGTGAGGATTTGTTGCTGCTGAAATAATTTTTGAATAGATAGATTACTCTCTATGTTTTAGGATAAGTTAATCTATAATTTATGAGAATAAAAAAATTATTATTTTTATCTATATTTATCTTAATGCATTTTGTTATCCTAATTTTTTTGTGTTTTTATCCTTAACTTTACATATGGATCACATGATGTAAAATATGAAATGATTTCAAAAAAATAAAATAAAAATATCAAGTTTACCATTTTTATTAAAGTGGCATTAATATTGTTGGTTTTGGTTTCATCAAATTTTTTTTTTTTGTTTTTTTTAGAATGACAGTAATAAATATTGTCCATGTTTTACAAAATGAGATTAAAAAATATGGATAAAGTATGTTTTACCTTTTACCTAAAACAAAATATTCTATTTTTTTCCCAAAATATGGACAATTGTCTATGCTTTATCCATTTTTTTTCTTATGTCATATGGGATAACATATGATTTAACTCAATTATTTCTTTATCCCAACCTTTTATCTCCAATGTCAAACTAGACCTAAAAGTAAGTTTTCATTTACTGTTTACATCAATGCAATGACTAAGGGACTAGTGTTAGGGACATGAACGTAGAAGTGGTGAATATAAATTAATATATATGAAAATATATTACACATGAATTTTTAAATATTTTAAAAAAAAATTAATTAGGGATCCCTATGATCACTCATTTATTCTTTTTAGGTCCCTGAAAATTTTTAAGTTTTTTTAGGTCCAAAAGGTGTTGAAAAATTATCTTCAATGTCATTCTAGCAGGATGTTTAAAAATACTGAAAATATCATCGCCTAATAATCCAAAGGCTAACAATATATTAGAGAGTGTTAATAGTGTACCATGAGATACTTAACAATGTACAGTGTACTGAAACAATAACAATATACTGGAGAGTGCTAACAGTGTACATGAGATACTTAACAATGCACAATGAAACAATTGGGTGAGAGACATTCTATGCGAATGTTGATAACTGTACAGGGGGATGTTAATGTTAACAGTGTACTAAAATAATTGTGTGAAAAACATTTTTGAGATGTTTAAAGATAAGTTTTCTCCAGCCTTGGACCTAAAAAACTTGAAAAATGATAGAAATTTAAAAATAATAGACGGGTAACCACGTGACCATAATTAATTTTTCTAGTATTTTTTTAAACCCAAAAGCCCAAATTGAATGAAAAAAAGTTTGTTGAAAGGAGGCTAGAGAGAGAATGTGATATAATATGTATGTCATGTGTGTATTTATAAGGGGTGTACGTGAGTGTCAAGTTAATCCTAACTAATTTCTGAATAGATTGTTTAACAACATAAAATTTGAAAGATCAAAAAATGATTTGTTATTCCACAATTGCCATCGGTTTTTTGGGTGATTTTGGTTTTGATGGGATGCGACTCGGAGGGTGATACTGTCTTTTTGTAATTTATGTGAGGATTTGTTGCAGTTGAAAATTGTGAATTATCGTAATTAATTCTTGAATAGATTATTATATCATCTTATATGTCAATATATACAATCACAGAGAGAACTAGTGAAATCATAAATGTAAATGTGAAATAAGATTATACTACAAAATTAGATGTTTTTATAGTTAGCATTGTTATAAATAATTATAACTATATATTTGCTAGAATGATGTTGTTATATATAAGGCGTTGCAATTTTGGTTCATAGATTATAATTTGTAATTATACTCACTTTTCTAATGAGTATTAGGGTGCGTTTGGTTGCGCGATTGCGCTGCGATTGCGATTACAGGAAGCTGCGTTTGCAATTGTGCAACCAAACAGTTTTGTAATCGTAGTTTTAAACCCAGCGATTGCAAGCAAATAGCGCCCAAAAGCTGCGATTTCAAAAAGCTGAGAAAGTGAGCTTCCTGCAGAATCAGGTTTGCAATCGCAGATTCCTACAGAATCAGTTTTGCAATCGCGCAACCAAACGCACCCTTAGGCATGTTTGTTATAATTGTATATATAAAAATATCAAATATATAAGCGTGGATGTTGGTTAAAATAAACTATAAAATAACTTTTTATTATATAATTGTCAAACATATTCTTTTAAGTTATGGATGAAAAATTTATGCTATATTTTTTGTAATAAAGTGACGCAATTTTCATTTGTAATGTACATTGATTGTATTTGTGAATTTTGAATGAAAATTACTTAAAGCATTGCATAATTTATAATCCCAAAAGCACCTGTTAATAACTTTTTAAGTAGTTTGTAGATCAAATAATCTCTATAATAGTTTAAACAAATATCTCTCAACAGTTTATTTTAAGTTAAAAGTTATAAGTTACGATTTATAAATATTAACAAACGCATAAATGAAACCATTGATTATTTCAATTGCATAGTTACCTCAAATCTATTCTTAACTTGTCAAAGAATAGTGGTTGTCAAAGAACCACTATTCTTATCGGGAGTTTTATTTTATTAGATGTCTTTAATGCTTTCTAATCACCCTCCTTTTCGGAGTTTGTAATTTCGAAATCAGAAATATGAAATCGGATAGTAAACATCTACCTTTTCTTCAAAAAAAAAAAAAAAAACTTGTCAAAGAATAACTTCATTATCTTTGCTTGTTATCTACAAAACAAACAGGAGGAATACATATGTTAATAGAATGTGATAAATGAGTCGAACCTTTGACATATTCAAGTTTGACTTATTTATAATTAAGTTCGGCTCGTGCTCGATTCAAATTCAGGACCGAGCTTAATTCTATGTCTAAGTTCAGTTGAAACTTGACTCGACTAGACTTGTTTGTAAAAGTAGAATATTAATTAACACAAATATTATATGTTCGTTGAGGCTTGCAAGTTTGATTCAAACTAAAATTTTCTATTCAACTCCTAAAAATCCTAAAATGAAGAACACTAGGCTCGTTTCAAGCCGAATGAACCTAGCTCTGCTAATTTATAACCCAGTTTTAAAAACTGTTTACACTCATCTCATTTGTCTAATTAAACAAGCTTTGCTTCAACCGAGCCGAACTCGAGCGGTTCGATTTGTTTATCACCCCAACATGTTAAGGGTATGAAAGCGATTTTTAAGCAACCATAATTTCAGAACCAATTAGTTCCTCTTTCTCCAAATACCATTAATTATAAAAATCTCACTTTTTCTAAGCTTTGAAATTAATTAAACAGTTTTTTTTCCAGCATAATGTACCTTCCAAATAATTGTAAGGTACGATCATCACATATCTTCCTGTATAACATTTGGGGTGCTAAATTGGGATAAAAATATGGGTTGCATTTGGATATAACATTTTCATGCAACTACATTTATCAGATGATGTGATAATTCCATTCTCAACCCCACTTGTAGGTATTATTACTACTTTAAAAGTATATATTTAATGTAATGAAATATATATTGTCGTAAAATAAAATATATACTCCAAATTGGATGGATCTATTTATAAAAGCAAAAATTAGAAAATTTTTGATACACTCATATCATTTGTAGTTTAGGAATGATTCTCCAATTAGACTATACAGTGTATACTCCACTAATGCAATATATACTCCACCCCTCCAGCAAATTATTAAAAACCTCCTCCAAAACACACCTTCTTAAAATGTTACTTCGTACTACAGTACGAACTATATTATAAGAATATTTCATCTCAACATATGTATATTGTTCATTTTACTCTCTCCGTTAAGAGATTTCAAGAGATTGAAGAAATGTATTGCTATTTTTCATTAATGGAGAGGGTAACATGGACAATATATATATTGAGATAGAATATTATTCTAATATAGTTAGTTTGCTGACTGCTAAAAAACATAAATGTTTTACGAAACTAAATAACCCTTTTTTTTTAATAGTAAACAATTTATTAGACGAGTATGTATTTTAGACAAACAAAATGATTTGAGTACTACATGTGAGGTGGGGCTAGAATAACATTTATTCTGAACTAAAACTTCATTTATGTGTGTGTACACACATACGCTTGTTACTACAAACAAAATTGTAAAATGAGACTTGCTTGTTGTTAACAAAATGTCGAGCACTGATATTAAGTCTTTATTATCAATTTATTTTGATATTATTAGTTTCTTGTTTTCCTAGTTTCCTTTTTGATATTTTAGGTTTTCTTCTATGATATCTATAAATAGAGTTTTATAGCTCTTCTAATAATGTATAACAAGAGATTCTCTTTTTCCTTTATTTTAACATGGTATCAGAGCCATCCCAAAAACCCTAGATCCACAAAAAAAAAATTCTTCTTCTTCCCCGCTCCGATTGAGGAATGTTCAATCGGAGCGGGGGAGGACTTTTGATACCTCTTTTTTTTTTATTCATTACTTTGTTTGCTTTTTATGTGAACTCTATTTGTTTTCGCGCGTCCAACACGATCGTCCGCCGCGCTTCGCTATCGCTCGGGTCCATCGCATCCAACGGTGCTTCGCGCCATCTGCCACTGTCCCGCGCAGCTCCCGACGCTGTCCGATGTCGCTGGCCCCGTGCTCGACGGCGTGTCTCATGATCGCTGCCACGCGCAGCCCCCGTGCCGCATGCCTCCGCGCAGCCCGAATCACTGTCTCTATATATATATATATATATATATATATATATCACTGCACACACACACACACACGGGGGCAGTCCCTGTGCCGCTGCCTCCGCGCAATCCCCGTATCTCTGTCGCTGCCCCACGCAGCCCCCATGCCGCTGCCTCCGCGCAGCCCCCGTGTCTCTGCCTCCGCACAGATCCGCTGCTCCGCACAGCCCCCGTGTCTCTTCCGCTGCACGATCCGCTGCAGCCCCCGTGCCGCTGCCTTCGCGCAGATCCGCTGCCCCGCGCAGCCCCCGTGTGTCTGCCGTTGCCCCACGCAGCCCCGGTGTCGCTGCCCTGCGCAGCCCCGTCGCAATCTAGCCGCTGCCCCGCGCAACCCTATCGCAGTCCACCGCTCTTGCCGCGCCGTGTAGCGCCTCTGTCACGTTGGACCGTGCCGCCGTCGTTGTCGTTAGCCTCCGCCGCCTTCTCATTTTTGTGCAAACTCTAAAAGTTCTACCCTTCAGAGTTTGGGAGGGGGTGTTAAAGAATAATTATTAGGATAACATTATGTCTTTATTAGGAGAATATTAAGTCTTTATTATCATTATTTTGATATTATTAGTTTCTTAGTTTTCCTAGTTTCCTTTTCTGATATTTTAGGTTTTCTTCTATGTATCTATAAATAGAGTTTTTAGCTCTTCTAATAGAATAACAAGAATTCTCTTTTTCCTTTATTTTAACACTTGTAACAAAGCGAGTACCGATACACTCAATCTATTTTATAGCATGTTTTACTGTTTATATATTTTAATAGCGTAATTTATATTATATTATTATACTATATGAGACACATCATATGTGAATCTTTTATCTGACTATGAATAAATGGACCGGAGAGCAGACTGACATTTTCATATATAATATTTATGTACCCTCCATCATTGACCAGTCAAAAAATTGAATTAATGCCACAAATACTGTTTTATAATATGATGATTCGGTGGACCCACTCGTGGACCCCACACAGAATGATTTCAATCCGCCGCTTTTTTGTTTTTTGTCTGACGCTGTCCCCCCTTCATCATTCCATATATCATTTTAAAATCCACCGCATCAAACGGAAGGGCCCACCAAATCAACGACACAGATTGCGTCACCCCCACAAAATATGACCCCCACTAAACATGCTTACTTAAAGAATCTCGATCCCTCCATTTTTCATATTTCTTTTTAAGTCTCATATTCAACCGTCTATTTAGTTTTTAATCCATCCGTCAAACATCCGTTCATATATCATTAATTTGTGAAATGTGATTTATTTTTAAGTCTCTGTAAACTATGTTATTTATTGATTAGTCTCTCCCTTATTCGTATTTTACAGGGATTGATCACTAAATAAAAAAGTTTATATGGACTTCACTAAATAATATAGTTTCACAAAGATCTAAAAATAAAATCACATTTCACAAATTAACGGTGTATGGACGGACGTCTGACGGAGGGACTAAAATCCAAATAAGCGGTTGAATATGGAGACTTAAAAAAAAAAAGTAGTGAGGGACCGAATCCCTGAATAGGACATGTTTATATGGGCTTAAAATTAAAAATCCCTAAAAATTAAAGGAAAAAATCCAAATGACCCCCGCAAATTGCCCCTTTGTTATAAAACTTTATTTAGAGGGATAAAATTCATCATTTTGTTTTTAGTATATTATGTTTTCATTCAAGAATTAATCAGATAAAATATTTACAAAACAATCATAATTGTCAACATCAATTTAATTCATATGATTATTTGGATTTAGATGTGTGTTTATGCGTTATATGAATTTTAAAGAAAAAGTCAATGATTATATAGATCTTCAGACTGTTTACACGGGGTTATATGGATTTTCAAAATTAAGTAAATCTCTTTCTTTTAATAAATCATTGAATAGCCTCAAAAAATATATGTATAAATTAATCACAAGTTGTAATAATAAATAGATTTTAATATAATGAGAATAATTAAAACAAGGGAGACCTGTGTGGGACCCACTTGCGCCTCCTGAACCTTTTGTTAGGCTTCAAAGCCTCCTCGTCATCAGAACCGTCCATCGAGTGGACCTCATTCACAAGGGAACACGAAGACGACGACGGAAACGCCTCTTCTGCTTCCCTACCCAAATGTGAAGTCGGAGACGAATCGTTATTCAAAGCTTCATCAGATATCTGAACAGAACAAGAATAGAATAAGTTGATGAAGAAATCGAATCACACAAACGCCCACCCTGAATAACAACAACAAACAGAGGGACCTTGCAAGCGATTGAGCAGAAGAGATTCGTCGATTCAGTGATTCGAATCTTGCATACAACGCATTGAGGACCTCCTCCTCCTCCGTTTGATTTGGACGGTCTCGATTGGAGTTTGGGATTCAAATACACGGCTCTCTTGCTATTGATCATGTACGCCTGCGAAAACCCACATGTAGATTCGAATCAAAATCGTGTTTTGACAACAACCCATTTAAAAAAATCGGATCTTTTGATGTGGGTCGACCTGGATCTTGGAGCAATCGAAGAGGTTGTGGAGGTCGTCGACGTTGACGACGCTCTGGTACATGGAGCGCCTGATGCGGAGATGGCGGTGGGGGGAGTGGGAGGAGAGGGAGAAGCAGTGGGAGCAGAAGCAGAGGCCGCAGTCGATGCAGAAGATGTTGATCTCCCTCTTGTGGAGCTCCCGGTGCACGTCGCAGACCTCGAAGAACTTGTGATTCAGGAGGGTCTCGACCCATTCTGGGTTGGTCTCCCTCTTCGTGTCGTAGTTCACTTGGACCTGATTTGAATCAGAGACAGGAAGATCAGAAACAGAGAGTGGTTTTTGATTGGACTGAAAAAAAGGCAATAAAGTGTACCATTGTTGAGAGAGAGGGAAGGAGAGAGAGGGAACTGAAGATAGGTTTTGGTGTAGTGAGGTCACTGAGGTGCTGGGACCCTTTGGAGCCAATCGCGTCGATTCCTCCGTAATTTTGGGGAATATAAAAAAAAATCGTTGAAGTTTAAAACGGAAACATTCAAGAAATTTTTTTTGAAGATTTTAGTTGACTAGTTTTGGTTTATTAGATTGGAATTTTGAAAATTCGTGGGTAACATGAGACGGGATCCAGACAGGATTGGATCCCGTCAGTTCAGTCAGTATTGAACTGCACACCTTTTAAATTGAATTATACAATTTATAAATCGAACTGCACAATCAATTATTGAGTATATATTTTATTCTCTCGTATTGAATACTGATGATACTTATAATTTCATATCTTTTCTCCAATAGTTGATTGGATTCAATAAGAGAGTGAAATATATACCTAACAATTGGTTGTGCAGTTGATTTATATATTGTGCAGTTCAATTGAAAATGTGTGCAATTCAGTACTGACTAAACTGATCGGATCCAGCCTTGACTGGATCCGGTCCCAGGTAACATATACACTAGGTTCGAAGAGATGGTGAGGATCTGAAAAGATTTGATTGTATTTTTGCGTTGCTTTTGTTGGGATTTCTGTAAAAAAATAATAAAGGGAAAAATGATAAAAAAAAATAATTTAAAAGTTAAAAATATCCAAATCAGTTACTTTTTAAAATTATACAAAAAAAAAAGTTTTATTTCACAATTTTAAAAATACAAAAGATTTATCTACCCTTATGTAATTAGAACTTTAACGTATTCCATATCTCTTAACTTTGTTAAAATATTTCACCCTCTTGATTTTGTTAATATATTTTACATATTCTCATGTAGATTCTTTTTTACTCTAAATTATTTATGATTATGTGGATTTTTGAAATATATGACAATATAATTTGAGTTTTTAACTATGAACTTCATTAAATATTGATGTTTCTTTAAATGTACTAATGACACCATAAAGATACGTGAATAACAAAAAAAAAGTGAATAAAGATTTAAAATATTAAAATATCATCTGCTGCATTGGGGTACAATACATATTTAAATTACATATTATGATTATACACAATAAAAAATGATAAACAAAATCAGGTAATATATATAAGAAATACACAATATGATATATAATAACAAAACCTTTAAAGATATTGTTGTTTTGAAGGAAAAGTGAGTTTTTGGTGTGGAATAAACTAACAAGGGTTAGAGGGATGTTAAAGATCTAATTACAAGGGTTATAGGGATGTTAAAGATCTAATTAAATAAGTGTAAATTAGTTTTGTGTTTTTAAAATTTTGAAACGAGATTTTTTTAGATATAATTTTAAAATGTGTTTTTAATTTTTAAAAGATTTTTTTATCATTTTTCCGTGATGTATTTATATGTGATACCTTTTATAATTATAATTTTATAAATATATATTAAAGAATCTTAGGTTAATGGACATGTCATTTTCCTTGATGTATGTATTATAATTTTATAAATATATATTAAAGAATCTTAGGTGAATGTATTTATATGTTTTACTTTCTTCTTTTTTTCGATCGCCATTTCACTTTCTATATATATATTGTATTGTAAATATTGAAAGATGGGTGATATTTTAGAGAAAAAAAGTAGATCATGCTATCAATATTTTTCGGTCGCCATTTCACTTTCTATATATATATTGTATTGTAAATATTGAAAGAATGGGTGATATTTTAGAGAAAAAAAAGTAGATCATGCTATCAATATGTTTATAAAATGAAAATGAAGTGATATGTTAGCATGATTATGTATGATTTGTTGTTCCTGTGATTGCCTTGATGAATGATGAGATTAAGTTTGGGTTCTTTTGTGGTCTGTAAAATTGGCTGTCAGTATTATTATTTTTACAAACGAGGTACATATGTGAATGAATATTCAATTTTTTTTTATCCATCATTACAAAAATTATATATTTTAAAAACCATTATTTTAAATTACTTAAATGACACATTTTGAAATCAACTCGAACTCGATTCAAATTTAACTCAATTTGAATTGTTTCAAAATTATATGAGTTATAACTACCCTCCAATCGTTTTAATTGTTTTTTTACTATTATGAAAAATACCATATATTTTAAAATTTTTTACATACAGTGAAATTTATAGACGACCGGGGGACTTTTTCCTGCAAAACGAACTAAATGAATCAACCCTTAAAAAAAAGTAATAGTTCAGATAATTTATCTTGTCATTGATTAATTCTAATGATTCAGCTGTCCCGATAGCCTACCCCCATTTTTTTTTTTTGGTTGTCTTTCACTATCATGTTATCATTTGATTTCACTTATACAACGAGCTCATAAAAGGCCATACTCAAGACCATCCGAGCCTTCGTTTGAAAATACAAAGAAAGTCCTCCATCTGCATGCTCTTAAAGTTATATGGGAAAAATCCATATAACCCCCAGTAAGCTACCAAAAAGCCATATAACCCCTGCCTTTTATTGAAGTCCATACAACCCCATTAAAACACCTATGTAATCCAAATAATTTTTTGTCGACAGATTAAAAATATTCTGCTTGATTAACCTTGACTAAAATACAGTCTACCAAAACCCCCTTACAATGTGTTAAAAATGCGAAACATCATCTGTAAATTACGATTTTACCCTTCCAGATAGAGTTTTATAATCTATTAAACGAGGTACAAATTTTTTTTTACTTTTTTAATACATTGTATAAGGTTTTTGATATATTGTATGTTCAATTAGGGTTAACCAAATGAAATATTCGTATAATATTCCCCGTATTACATAGATGTTTTCAAGGGGGTTATATGAACTTTAGACAATTATTTACAAGGGGTTATTTGAATTTTTCCCTGTATATACACAGTTTCTTTTTTAAAATCTCAACAAAAAAGAAGAAGAGCTATATACGTTTTTAATGAAATGTATCTTTACAACGAATGAATTGACTATATATCTTCTATCAGTTTTCAAATCTAGTACATACTAGTTTAAATTGTAATACATTGACTAGCAAAAGAGAATGCAATAATGATATCAACCATGATTTAGAATTTTCACAATTCTCTAGTGAATTGACTACAAGGAGAACCTAACTTGCATTCATTCAAACTTTTACTTATTTTATGAGTTCATGCTATTCACAAATATGTCATAAATTATTAAAACCTGCCTGATAAATACAATTTTTCTGCAATGGAAAATGTTCCCCCTATCTCAAAAAAATGAATCCAATGCACATAAACTCCTCCCTCCTGGAGTGTCACCATTTTCCGGACAAACATCTTCCGAGGAATAAATATCAATTTAATCTCTCTTATGTCAAAAGTTTCAGCTGACTCCTGCCATTGCAGCAAGTGGTTGAACTCCAATGACGTCATAACATCGGGTACAAAGTGTCGGGTGTTCCTCAAACGAACCAACTTGAGGCGAGTAATTCCAGCACCTTTCACACTTATCGCCATCAGCACGAGACACACCTATCCAGATTTCACCGAGCCCTTGATCTAGATATTTCCCGGTGTAAGGGATACTGGCAACCAATTCACCATCCAGAGATGACACAACTTCAACCTGCAAGTCATCATATGTACCAGAGCCACCAGTGAGGATTTAACTTTAATCAGTGGGAGCATAATTGTTTAGGATTTTTTTTTCTTTCCAAATTAAATGTTCCAAGGTTTAGGTCAGTTGCACTTAATCTAGACCCTCCACATAACCTCCCTTCTCCTGTATAACCCCCACAAATGCATTTCATTTTTGGTGATGTAGCATATGCTTTTCCTTGTGTTTCTTTAAATGGTCTGAGGGAATAAACAGTCAATTGCAAGCTAGGGAGTGTGGACACTTCAAAAAACATGAGACACATACGTGTCCAAAATTCAATATAATTTTCTAGAATTTTCACATACGTTGAACGCGAGATGAACGCAGCAGACACATGACACTTATGCAGCCACATTATAATTTTTTGTCCTTTATATTGTTGTATTTACATTCAAATGAAGCCCAAATGATATTATATTTTTAATGGAGTTGAGAGTTGATACATCATGATGGTTATATCAACTTTTTTCATGGTTTGATGGTGCGCTGGTTATATATTATTTATTTATTCATTCTCGTGTCTTTCTTGTGTCTGTGTCCTATTTTTTCAAGATTTGTCATGTCACCATGTCTATATTGTGTCATGTGTGTGTGTGTCCATGTTTCATAGATTGTCAGAGTATATACATTATCCTTCTAGGACCGACACGTCATAAGCAAGTTCAACTATAGGGGTAAGTAAGAAATAATTCTCACATATGAATAAGATGCATAGTTCCAAGTGCGCCCCCAGATGCACATCCCCTCCCCCCGGGTATGCGGCACATGTGCCTAAGTTTAAACTGAATTCGAACATCCAGAGGGCGTTCGGAAATTCAACTCAAACGAATTTCGAACGTAAAGAGGGTGTTCGAAGTTCAGTTCAAACTAATTTTGAACAGTGAAACCCCCATCTGGGTTCGAATTGCCGTTCGAACAATAATTCGAACGACAACATACCGTTCGAAAGCCGTTCAAACGGCAATTCGAGCGTACAGAGGACATTCAAAGTTCAATAGTTCGAACCCCCGTTTGAAGCCCAATTCGAACGACTGCCTTACCTATGTGTGGCCACATATTCAGTACATGGGACTGCATATGCCATGTGCGGACCCCACCGCACATGCGGTCCGCATATGGTTTTGAACTATGATAAGATCCATATTGATTGTCATGTTGTTACTCGATGATGATCACGGTTGATTAGTGTAGGTCAGTAGGTGAGCGCTCATATGACCATGGTTCTTCAAAAGTACAGTATGCATCACTAGAGGCACTTACCTGAGACGTAATAAAAATGCGATTCAGTCTATCTGCATCACTGCTGGCTGAGCACATTTCCTGTAATCTGGCTGCCATATCAGAATCAGATGTATGTAGATACACCTTTGCTTCTAAGCTGGAGCCTATCAATCTTCCAGACCGAGCAGTTTCCAGAACTTTATTTACCTCTGTTCTCATCTGGTTTGAAAAAAAAAATGCTCAAGTCAATAAAAATAAACTCCATTTTGATATATATTCTTTCTTTTTTTTTGGAAGAAATTTCGATATGTATTCTATGAATTAAGGGATTTAAAATGCTCCTTTTTACAAACAAGGCAAAGTCAAGAGAGAAAATGTTATCAGTATATTCAGTGATAGGATCACCAGTTTTGCCTCTGTAGGGGCATAATTCCATGTAGGATTCCCCTTTGAATATTTCAGTAGATCACTAGATCATTTTGTGTATCTTTTCAAAATTAATAAGATATGGAACAATGACCAAATATTCGAGTTTGACACCCCAGGAATAGTACTCTATGCAAATATACAACATTGGTTTCCCCTTCCTTTCATCTTATGGCCTTTGTAACATTTGGAAGAGCACCAACTACATCTTCCCCGTGTATTGATTCAACTTTCACTATTTGGTCTCACAATATTTTTTGATATAGAAAATGTAAAATCTGTTAGTACAGGGCATTATGATGTTTTCTCCTCCAACTAATGCTTCATTTGTTTGGCTTTGAACCATTCAAATGTATCTTTTTTTTCCCTCTTTCCTTCTGTGCTGAATGCAGCATATTACCTTCTCCCAAACAACTTTCCTAGACAGGAGTATGAGAAACAATAAATCAAACAAGAAAGGGAAAATCATAACCTCCAAAAGTTTCCTCCAGAAATCAACTTCTTTGACAGGCATAGCTAGCCATTCTTCATTGACATCTGGCCACTTTGATTCAAAAACAAACTTAGCAACAGAACCACCTTCTATGATATGCTCGAAGGGTAGGTTCTGCCATGCATCTTCTGCCAAATGTGGTAGTATTGGAGCAATCACTCTGATGATGGATAGAAGATGTGCGGCAAGAACAGTTTGGCAGCTTCTCCTTGTAGAACTTGTTCGTGCCCCTGGATAGTGCACATTTTAGTAACATGACAATAAGAACCTAAATTTCAAAATAATCTGTTATCATCTTAAGAAATATTCTACATTTTTTACATTTCAAATTTAATCATGCTTACCTAGAAGAAAAAAAAAGAAGCTAAAAGATAGTTTTAATATCATCTAAACCTTAAAGATGCAAATGACTTCAATGATTTGATATCATCTAAAGCTAATGAATATATCCATTGTCATGGAATAATCCAATAGTTATATGATGCCTTCCTATTCTCATTAAGGTTTGAGCAATTAAAGAAACTAGAAATAACAGTACTACATATCAAATTTGTAATTCTCAGGGGAAAAAATCAGATGGAGGAGGTTAGAAAGACATACCCAACATAAAGCCGATCCTTTGCAACATCAAAATAGAAATTTGATAGATCAACAATGGCAAAGCGCTGTACAATCTGGAATAAAAAGAAGGTTTCATTGTATTATATTTGAAAGTATCATCTTCAGATTAATGGATTCTATAAAGCTGACGTATATACAATTTCTCCCTTTTCTACTTCCAGTGACAACATCAGTACAAAAGATCTCAAGACTTCACCATATGGAATGGTGGAGATTAGTGAAAGTTTACAAGAGCAAGAGATATTAATTATAATTTCAGGCCAGTGTGGTCAGATCTGGATTTAAAGGAGAAAAAAGGAACTTTTCATTTTTCAATGACTTGGTTAGTCCCACTTTCGCAAGATAAGCTACACAACACGAATTCTTCTAAAACTCATTATGTATCAGCCACTACCAGTCAAAATGAACAATGTCACATATTTCCTAGTTCCACCAGTGTCAATTTGTGCTGGCTGTGGTGTGGTCAATTTGGCTAATGTGTAACCAAATGATATTTAAGGGGATCCTGTTGTATAGAGAACATATGGGAAATAGTTGTTCAAGTTTAATCAAAGACTCAGGCAATTTAGTGTGGGGGCAAGTTGTATTTAGTACTTGGGATGTAGATTTGTCATTGAGAAGTAAGGGGTTTTCTAAGTGGAGGTTTGGTTGGCCTTAGGTATAGATCTCCTCTACTGTTGGCTAACCAGTTGGGGTTTTGTTTTGTTTTGTAATTTCCTGCTTTGTGCATTTTCCTCTTGAAATAAAAAGTGGCTGAATGTGTACCATTTCTCCAAAATAAATAAACACATGACCCTATCAGGTAATACACTGTATTTGTACTAGTATGGCATACACTTTTTTGAGAATAAAAAAAAAGGTGAATAAATTAAACTGGGAGGACACCTGAAAGATCTTGTAAAACTGATAGTTTTCATAGCTTTCCTTCATAGCCTTCACAACATTTTCAAGTTGGAATAAAGCATGTCGATCAATCATGGGCAGATCACCATACAGAACAGCATTTTCTGGCTACAAGTGACAGAAACAATAAACGAGCTTCAGAAACGAAATACACAAGGAAACAACAAAGCAACACTAATTTCAATAACGCAGGGCACACAATATAGGTGCAGAAATCAATTCAGAGTAGAACCAAAACAAAAAAAAGGAAATGGATATATGACATCTTGTTAAAAAAAATCTTCATTTTAGTAATGACTGTCACGGTGTGAGCATCAACTGATCACTTAATCAACACATGGAAATCAACTGCAACAGTAAACACCTCGAGCATTTCTAAAGAAAAAAAAGGCCCTATAATTTTTTTAACAACTCAAACATAAAATGGTTTGAGAATCAAGGTGGTAGAATTTATTCTCCTAATATTACTCTGTAGAGTGTTCATTTATTTATAAAAAAAACAGTTGACAACCTTAACATACTTTCCAATCATGCAGATTTGACAATAAATATCGTAGCGTTCCCCGCAGCTTTCTGTAAATGTCAGACATCTGACGAAGAACTTGTGCTCCAATCATCACATCACCAGTATAATCTACACTAGATACCCAGAGTCGCAGAACATCAGCTCCATAACCAGGTTCATCCTGCCAGAAATTGCAAGTTCATCATCTGTAGTATAAATCAAATAAAAGAATTTCAAGGGGATGTGTAGATTAATAAAAAAAAACCTTGGAGCCTTTTCTTCCTGCAATTACAATGTCCGGATCCACAACGTTGCCCAGAGACTTGCTAACGCTTGAATAAGGAGCCATTTTGAACAAAATAATTGAATGATTTGAAGAAAAAAATTAAGTCCATGAGAAAGGATGATATTATGATAATTCTCATCCATTGAAGTACAATTAAAACCCTTCATATTTAAAAAAAGAAGTGAAATTGTTCCATATATAATGTGTTACTTGCCCCCCTCTTGAGGAAAACGCAACATCAAGTAAGAAGTTGATATCAATCAAAAATGTGCGGAGCATGTGCGGTGATCCATGGCATATGCGGGATGTAGAATGCGGTGACATAGGGTAAGGTAAGTTCGAACCCCCGCAACCCCCGTTCACGGAACACGGTCTCTTACCGTTCGAATTGCGTTCGAACGGATTGAACGGTAAGAGACCGTTCGAATTGTTCGAACGGAAGTTCAAACTCAAGGTAGGTTTTACCGTTAAGTCGTTCATGAACTTCGAACGCCCTCTTACCGTTCGAAGTTCGTTCGAACGGAATCGAACGTGCGCCGATATTGGGTTAATGCGCCCGGGGGCGCACATAATGTGCGGCCGCACGTACCGGTACGTGCGGCCGCATTTCAAACTATGGTTGATATAATCATTTTTTAATCACAATTTGGTCTTCCTAGCTGGGGTTCACCAATATTAGAAAAAAGACAATGGAAATACTCAATGAATCACACATGGCATAATAACTACACAATCAATGGTGTCATGACTTGCTACCATGGAGAAAGGTACAATTGAAAAGCCAGAGTCTACGGAAATCAGATTGGGACCCACTCATAAGGCGTTTTGACAAAAATGGCTGGAAATCCTCAGTTTGGGGGGGGGGGGGGGGGGGCGTCTGGTGCTACTCAAATCGGTCCATATATAATTCTCAAATTAAAGTTAGCTACTAATGGAGCGTCGCAGATTTTTATGGAATGGTACAAAGGAAGGAGGTAGAAAAATTCCCTTGCAAGTGGGGATTTGATATGTCCCCAAAAAGGACGGGGGCATGGGAGTTCTTGATCTTCCAAAATGAATAAAGCCCTTTTAGGGAAATGGTTGTGGAGATTGATAGCTGATCCAGAGGCATTGTGGAGTAGAGTGAGGAAAAATATTATTCGGGTGCACAAGGCTTTCCATTCTACCAAGACATTCTTCATATATATCTGTATGGAAGGATATTTTGGAAGGTGTGGAGAAGATACAAGAGGCCATTCAACTTGTTCCTGAAATGGATGGAAATCAGCTTTTGAAAAGATGATTGGCTCAATGGTGCGTCGCCAGCACAATTATTCCCTAATCTTTTTCGGGTGACACTAGATGGAGATGATCTCATTTGTGATTCATTTACTTGTGAAGTTAACTCTATTGTTTGGATGTCAAGGCTTCGACGAGATCTTAGTGACGAAGAGACAGATGAACTTGTTTCCCTCCTCGAGAGTCTTCAGAAGGTATCATTAAGTTTAGAAGAGGAAGATTCTGTGAGTTGGCAGGGGTCTCCTAGGAATGGATTTTCTGTTCGTTCTCTCTATCGATGGCTTCATAGAGACCCAAATCCACACCTTCTCACCGCCAAATTTGAATCACTGATTTGGGGCACACTTTCTCCACTGAAGATTAAATGTTTTATGTGGCTGTTGTCCAACAATAAAATTCTAACCAAACTTAATCGTGCTAAGTGGTCACATGAAGGGGATACACTGTGCAGTTTATGTGAAGCTGAGGAAGAATCAAGTAACCATCTATTCTTCAAGTGTTCCTTTAGTTCACAAATTCAGAAGAAGGTCGGGGAGGTATAAGGGTCACCTTGTTCCTTTTCGGATATGGAGACCATGTGGCGGTGGTTTAAGGATCGTAGGAAGAAGGGCGATAGAAGTAATCATGTTAAGTTCCATTGTTTGATTCCTCATGCTACATGTTGGTCCATTTGGTTGACACGTAATGAAAGAGTTTTCAAAATAAAAGAGTGTATTGGGAAAATACTTGGGCAGCCATTTCATCAATGCTTCAGGATTGGGTAAAATTTATATTGGAGGAGCCTTCACCTAGTTCTATAATGGGTATCGATTGGGGGAGAAGTTAATATTTCAGAGTGTTTGATATATTTGTATTTTCTTATTTTCTTTCTTTTTTAATGTTATGATGTAAGGAGATCCCTCGTCTCCTAATCGGGGGTTTTCTTGAAATAAGATTATCCTATACTCTATCAAAAAAACATGAATCTTCAAGATGCAGCTCAATGTTTTTGACAACACAGCATAATAACTGCACAATCAATGTTTTTGACAACACGGGACTAATGATATTGATGGGAATTTCTATAAATTAAAAAAAAACTACCTTTTGTGGCAATGCTGGTTAACAATGAACTTTGGAACCACCCACGATGCTGGTCTGTGCCTTCAAGATACAAATCCGCTGGAAATCTGAGGCCATCTCTTTTACTCAATACAGCAGCCCAAGATGAACCTACATGATACAACACAGTAACTTAAAAGTCTATCATCTAATCTAGTATCATCATCTTAAATAATAGGTGAACCATTCTTCCCAGCAAATAATGTCATGTCAAAGCAGGCTTCTCAAAAAATTGTGTAAAATAAGATCCCAAAGCAAGAACATCTGAGGCCAGCTATAAAGCAAATATACCAAAAATATAAGATTCACAATACACGCATTCACAAGCGAAGGAAAGTCATGCACGTGGGCAAGTATTAGGGTCCATTTTTACATCATAGAATGATGTGAAAGGTAAATTATAGTAATCATCATCAAAATTAAAAGCAAACCACACATAAGTTAAAACAATTCCATTGCCCTCAACCATACATGATGAAAATAAAGAGGACCCTTAAAATTATCATATCAAAGTTAAAGCAAACCACACACGAATGGCACAACATGGGAAGATCCACAGATATTTTAGATACCACTTGTCTATTCAAAATTTAAAATATAAGTCGTTTACATACCGGAGTCAAACCAGACATCCATTGTATCAGTCCCCTTTCGATACTCTGATGCTTTATTGCGATAATTATTTGGGAGCAGCTCCTCTGTTGTCATGTACCACCATGAATCACTGCCCTTCTCTAATATAATAGCTACAGAGACAAAAGGACATGTGAATAAATGAATGAAGATAGCAGGCTCTATGCTGAAAAAGTGAAAAGTAATTTTTACAGATTTTGGTGATTTCATGGACATGCGATTTCTCTTTGTATTCTCACATGTACATTATAGAAGAGAACATGGAGGCATTTTTATAGGTTATTTACAGGTGGGATGTGGCATATTTTGAGCTTCCATACATCATGTGCTGTGCTAATTTAGGGGCCAAATTACCTTGCCTAATGGAATGTACATTAGAGTCTGACTGATATAAAACTCCAATGGATTAGGGGCCAAAACATTATTTTCCTTGCCTAATGGAATGACATGTGGACAGTATAGAGTCTGATTGATATGAAACTCCAAATGATCAATGATCCCATATCAAACTTCTTTTCAAAAAAGGTAGGCATTCTATTGCAGTTTTATTAAAGTGAAGAGAAAGCCCAAATACCAAAAAAAAAGAAAAAAGACATGGCCTACTGCCACCACCTGTTTTAGGACCCGGAAGAAGAGGTATCTACCACCATCCTAAACCACTACCGGCCCACTCATACACTACCCCCCGATCATAAATCGACCCCCCGAATACAACCACTACTCACCCCCACGCAAAATCCCCCTCAATCCTTAATGAAACGAATCACCAACTCCCAAATATTCTCCACATAAAGAGCTGCTCCCTTGAAGATGACCTCGTTGCGCACTAGCCAAAGTGACCAAACTATTGCTAGTACAAAGGATTAAAAGATCATCGCTTTCATACTTCTGTCACCTCGTCCTCAATCTCTTCCCTACTAGCCACAGTCCCTCCATTGTGGTAAAATCTATCGTCGTCTCTGTGGCTGCGGACACTTACCCCCAAAATTGCCTTGCCACTGAACACCTAATGAACAGATGCTCCGTCGTTTCTTCATCATAATGACACAAGCTGTATGATTTGTCGTCATTAGGGACCCAATTCGCTCTGTAAGACTACATAAGCAGCCCGTTTTGGTTCATTAACCACATGAAGGCTCTGACTTTTAACGGGAATTTGAATCCCCAATGCCATCACATGTTCTGAAAAATCTAAAACTGATGCAAGTATGATGTCATGATAAAAAAACAGAAGGCTCTGAGTATTGAATGTCCCGAATAGGAAAACTCAAAAAATCCAAAAATGAGTCTAGTTTTGGAGAATACACTTACATTTGACATGATTGATGGTCTCCTCAGTTATTAGTGCTTCATTTGAGTTAATATGATAGAAAACTGGAATGGGAACACCCCAAGTCCTTTGTCGTGATATACACCAATCAGAGCGGCTGGACGTCATTGCAGTTATTCTGTTTTCTGCCTACAAAATGCTATGTGATGAAATGAAATCAAATACAAAATATAAAGCACAATGCTTATAAATAATAAATGGAATAGAAGTACACATTGTATTTAAACATTTTCAACTGGTCCTTATAGACAATGGAAAAGAAATAATACCAAAAGCAAACAATTCTTAAGGCAGCCAAATCTCTAAAGACACTGCTAGGAACTTTTACAAAACAAATGGGTGCCCCAATGTCTCCTCACCAGTCCAAAGCTCACATAGCATATAATTGTCCTAAGACCAATGATTTCCATTCCCCTTTGTGATAATCTTGTTTAAAAAAGAAAAGCCACACAAACACCCTGATCTTCCAAGGTGACCTCTCATCTCAAATTTGCTTATATTTCAGAGCCATTGGAGATTCCCTAGATTTCACCAATAAGTCCAGTCTCCTTCTCAGCCTCAAAACCCCACCAATGCTTAACATCCAAGATAATATGAAACCCCTGCAGGGGAGAAAGGTTACCACCTTCTTGAACTTGATTCTCACCGGATCATTATAGGGCAGCCTCATCATCCCACTTGGACCACAAGGCTGACTCTTCCCTTAATTTGAGTTATACCCTCATGTGTTAGATGAGGCGGGGAAAAAAAGGCATGGTAGAACACTGCATAAACCGATGATGAGAAAGAATATGTCATCCAGGGACTTCTAAAGATGTGGTCTCAAATGTCACACAGTCTAGAAATTGATAAGTACTGAATTCTACAACAGAAACAATTAGCCTACCTACTGATGAATTAAACAGCGACAATGAGTTTCTTATATATATAGTTTTTAAAAAAAACACTCAAGATGCTTTAGCAAGGTGACACTTGTTAATGATAGGCATACACCACTTGGGACCATGTTCCTAAAGACACTCTTTTAAAAGGATTCCTGGCATGTCAAACCACTTTGCATCAAACAAACCCAGATGCTGCACTGATAGTGCAGGGACAATGCCAATTCCTTTTGTGTTTAATTGTTGCAAAGTGTGATCCAACAACGTCAATTAATGAGGTTTGGTGTCGTATTTATCAGGCTATTATTTCTTAGTTGTCAAAGCTACAACTTTAAAAAACAAACACAGACCACATATTAAAAAATCACTGTTTCAAATTAATATTCTGATTGACATTTTAAATCACAAGACGGACTACACAATTTGATTACACCATTTAGTTATATTACATAAGATCAATTTGAATTTTATATGGGGCTTAGGATGATGATATATTATAAGAAAGGAACCATCAATGAAAAGCAACTACTTGATGACAGCATTTATAAATCACATCGATTGATGTGTAGCTAAATTATTATAGAGAATAGTGAAACCATTTTTCTGATAAATTTCTGCTAAACATTTCTGATATCAAAATTTAACATCAGTGTGAGCCTTTTTATAGAATTGATATTGGTCTCATGCAGAATAGCTAATTGTTTATTCAAACTCTTATATAGCCCTGTCAGGACTTACAGACAGGCACCAACTAGACATGCCAAAACTACTGAACAAAAGAAAATCCACCTGATTTTGCGAGTACAGATTTGTTTGGATAGGATCACCTGATTTTGTAAAGTACAGATTTGTTTGGATAGGAATCTAACTATATAATTACAAGGTGTTCAGAGCAGGATAAAATGCCTTGGACACCCGCCGTTCGCCGCACATAATAATTTCACTATATGGGAGATGATTATATATATATATATATATATGCAAAACAAGAATCAGAAACCCGCCTTACTATATATATATATATATATATTTGCAAAAAAAAAAAAAAAGAATCAGAAACAAGTGATCTGCGTCTCTACACAACAAACTACTAAAAAGGTTGTATACTTCATAAATAAGTCATGATGTGATATGTTGAGAACACCTGTGGTGGAATCCAAGCTACTTGACGGATTGCATCCATAGTAGTCTGCCGAAACCCTTCCACAGAAGCAAACCACTGCTCAGTGGCTCTGAATATTGTTGGTTTCTTTGTTCTCCAGTCATAAGGATACTTGTGTCCTGCAACAGACATGATAAGCCTGTTCCTGGTTACACTTCTGTTGGAAGAATATACAGTAATACAATAATATTATTACCCCATCAACTTACTGTATTCTTCTTCCATAATAAGTGACAGTTGTTCGTCTAAATAACTCACAACCGCAGCATTGCCACCTTTAAGAACATCTAAACCACTAAATTGACCAGCTTCTTCAGTAAATTTTCCTTCATCATCCACAGGTGAAATTATTGGCAGCCCATATTTTAGGCCAGTGATGTAGTCCTCCTGACCATGACCAGGGGCAGTATGAACAAGGCCAGTTCCTGACTCAATTGTTATATAATCTCCTCCAATGACGACAGGGCATTCCCTGTTATCCACTGGATGTATATACCTGATGTTGCAATCAAGAACATTTGTTAAGGTACAGCCCTTGCAGTATAAATTAAAAATCTACCTGGGAAAATACTTGTTCATAACACTGAACGCATTACATTTGCATCAAAATCATGCAAGAGAAATTATGGAACACAATTAGATGATCTTTACTTCCAGAAGAGACCTGCAATTTTCCAGAGCTGAACCAAGAACAGTCTTCTTAACTTCAAGCTTCAACCCCCACTTGGACTGCAGTGTAGGCACGAGGTCTAATGCAACAATGACGAAAAGCTTTTGTTGCTCACTTGTCAGCACATTTCCTAGTTTGGATTGTTTGCTTTAGATGGTGTAGAATTGTCATCTAGATGTGGGTGTAGTTCCGCAACCGCATAAAGAAGCCCAGGATTCACCGCAACAGCTGAAAGATTAGAAATGATGGATTATATTTCCTTTTTGACAATATAGATTGCATTCAAATCCAAGGCCTCTTAGTTGCAAATTCCATTGTCATCATTGAGCTATGGGTGTCAAGCAAATAAATATTATAGATCAAATGTTCAATGCAAATGACACAAGCTATGCATGTCAAACAGAGAAATTTAATGTCCAAAAAGAGAGTACGACGAAAAACAGCATGACCAATACATTGCTAGTTTGCCCCAATAGACACATTTGATGCATGACATCTAATATTGAGATAACCCAAGGGACCGTTAGATCTGGGATAAAGATCTCATATATTTCTTACCCGCATTTGCTGGGATCGTCCATGGTGTGGTAGTCCATATAGCCACAGAGATATTTGGTAAAAAATCCTTTAATAAGTCAGATGAAGCTGGAGAAACACTGACTAATTTAAAAATGGCATATACACTCCGCGAAATGTGCTTTTCATCATACTGCATGTGACCCAACATAATTAGTAACGTGTATATACAAGAGAAAAGGAAAATATCACAATAGGTACAGTCATGAAAGAGATGCTTTGCCAGGTATTACTAAAAATAGAAAAAAGAAACAGGAAAAACACTAGATAAGAAACACAATTCCTAAACTAATGATGTGTAAAGATTCTAGTAGCATGAATGTTAATTCAACTCCGTCAAGCAGATGTGGGAGAGGGGCAGAGGCTGAGGAAAAGGGGGCACAGGAGCTTGGCAACCAGTCAGCCAATCCTTCAGGATGTTGGGGTCTTTTGTTAGCTAGAAATGATGTGACCTTTCTTTTGACGGAAAATTAAAAGAGAGGTATTTTAGAATAACTCTACTCTCTCTCTGGTCTCTACTCTACTCCACCAATCTCTATGCCTGGCCAAGATGATAAGATTGATTACACCTCACCAACTAGCCATGCGAGAAACCGGTCCCAAGGAGGTGACCCATACCTGGAAAATGTATGGAAGTATGTGACTAGGTTTATGAAGGATTGCTGCATTTGCATTATGTATTGGGGAAGGGTATGTGTATTCAACAGAGAGGTTAAGTTGTAAGTAGGGTGATTGTTATTGTATCCCTTTCTCTGCCTTTCATTTTCTCTGGGTCAGCAGATGTCTCATCTATTGTCCTGTATTGGAGTTCATACAGATTAATAATCATCATGACAGAAGACTCCTACCTTTTCTCAAAAAAATAGCAAGAATGGAGTTATAAAAAAAATAACATGCTGATGCAGGGACTAAAAACTTCAACGAATTCATCCAAAAAAAAAAATCTTCTTCATCAAGGCTTAGAATTTTTTTTAATAATTCTAGTACTCTCCACTGTACTTTTGCAAATTCACCAAGATTTAAAGGATTATTCCTCGTGAAGTCCATTCTCCAAGCCATGAGCAAGCTTCTTTTTATTCATAAGTAAATAGTTACTCTTGGGGAGCACTCAGGCTCCAGAATTTTCTCAACCAGAGCATATCTATCTTAAAGCATGAATGGGAGAATTCATCATCATGAATATAATTTCTTCCTTCTCATTCCCAATCACATACCCACCTCAAAACGCACCTACCCACCCCACCAAAAAAAAAAATCTATTATCAGTTGCACAAAACCTAACTATTTTTTATATCATTCAGAACCGATCTTCTGGAAAATAAAGATTCCCCCAAAAATCATTTTCCAGCGTCAGGAGTGTTTAAAAAATCCCATGTGCATGTTAAATACGGCTCCTCCCGCGTTGTCGGTATCCATATAAGAAAAATGTGTCACTCTTCTCCTCCCCCTCCGCCCTCCTCGTCCTCTCCCTCTCCCAATAAAAAGGCTAATTTACCTCCAGCTCAGCCTCTGCAAGCTGCGGTCTCTTGTCCCTTCTCGGTAACCATTTTTTCTTTCAAAAACCACCCTCGGCCGTACGAGAAGATGGACTCCAGTGCACAGGCTTTCGGCCTCTGTAAATATAGCCTTGCATGACCATCTGACCGAACACTTCAATCTAGCACATGAAAGAATGTGGAGAAAATGAGAAGGAAACATTATCAGGTGGGAACATTGACCCAGATTAGATAGAAGTATCTCTCATACAAAGAAAAAATCAAATCATGAGGATTGACAGAAAGCTCAACCTTCCCCTCAACGTCACAATAAAAAAAAAAAAAGAAAAGACTGATTGGAGAAGTCAAACCAGAAGATTAATAATCAGGATTAATTGGAGAAAAGAACAGCTAGAACCTGAGCAGCCTCATACTCTGGACTCAGAGTTAAGTAAGGATTATTCCAGTCAGCCCACACGCCAAAACGCTGCATTATTCAGGGTTTAAATTGTCAGTATTGTGATCTTTTAATTGGATCTTGATCATCAAGGGAGAATTTTTTGCATGAGCAGGTTCACCTTGATAAAAAAAAAAAAAAAAAAGAAAAGGAAACACTTAAAATCAAATAAGTGGAGATACAAGAACAGTGGATATATTATTGTTGCCAAAACAAATTGTTTAGTTATGAAATTATCTATTTTATAGAGATAAATGCATAAAGACCATAAACAAATGGGAAATAATAATTCAAAATTACCTTGAAAGATTTCATCTGGACATTAACAGTCTCTTTGGCAAATTTGGAAGCTTTTTTTCTCAGTTTCAACGGTGTAAGTTCTCTTCTAGCATCTTGATCCATGGATTGTAGAACTGACAAGATATCAAAAGGTTTCTGTAAATTTTGCAACACAGTTGCCCAACTGGGTAACTCAAATAGTATAAGATTCAGAAATTGAGTGTGAATTATGTGGTGGAGAAGTGGAAACTTGAGAGCATCTAATATTCCTTGAATGCCCCTTTAGTGCTCAGATTTGGTAAAAAGCTGGGATGGCCTCTGGCTCAAATTGTTCCTTCAAAATTCTAAAGGACATGTGGGAGTGGTTCCGGAAGAGGAGAATAAGAGGTGATCGTAGTACCAAAGCTAAATTTCAAGGGCTCATCCCCCACACAGGTATGGTGGGGTATTTGAGTATCCCATAACGATAGTATCTTTCAAAGGAAAAGAATCAGTGAAGAGAATACTTGAGCAGAAATAATGGCTCTTCTTAAAACATGGACACTTTTTTTCTCAATAAAATGGACGTTTGTGCTTCTTGGGAACCTCATCTACAATTATGGGCAAAAAATGGTTCAGGTTGTGAGTTTGCCTATAAGTCATTGCAAGGGACTCCTTGTTTTGACGGTGGTTCTCCTTTGTTCATTTTACTTATTCTCCCCCCCCCCCCTCCGCTTTTTTTTTTGCTTTTTCATCTCATTGGAGATCCCAGGTCTCTCTTCCATGTTCGAGAGATGTTTTTATTAATAAGATTACTCTTATTCTTAATTTTTTATATAAAAAAAAACAAATATGCCCAAAAACTGAAAACCTTGATGTAGCTAAAATATGTTATTAGATGATAAATATTTAAGGACCATTTTGATATTGTTACTTTGGACCAAGCATGAATTAGAAGGACAGCCTGCAAAAAAGGTAGAGATATACAGACAGCAAGCAAAAAATTCTGAGGCATTTGTCATCCATCAAATCAAGAATCTCAATAATGGGGTTGAAGTTTAGAGAAAAAGGGGTAATGTTTTGAGAAAGAAACACTTGCCTTTCAATTCAATTGGGAGACCATGACAATCCCAGCCAGGTACGTAATGAACTTTGTAATTTTGCAGAAGCTGCATTAAATAGAATAAAAATTTTAAGAAGATCGAAATGTCTATGAATGTGAATTTTTTTTTTAAATGAAATATAATTCTACAAGAATCTGCTGCAAAATAGAACATCAATCAGAAACTTTGTAACAAAGAAATGAAACTAATTTTACATCTTTCAGTGGTTATGTATGAAATGTCAGAAATCATCTGCATGAACAAAACACGAACATAAAATTAAGATGAAGCTATACTAGCAATTAACATGATCAAAAGTACCAAAAGGGAAAGAAAAAAAAAAGACCACAAGTTTCTTAGAAATGATATACAGCCACAAACATAATGAAGTGGGGGAGAAACAGAACCTTGTATCGGTTAATGATATCCTTTAATATCTTGTTCAATGCATGACCCATGTGCAGACCTCCATTTGCATATGGCGGACCATCATGCAGAACAAAGCTTCCCTGCAAGAGCATTTAATAAATCAATCGGAAATAATGGTGATGCTTAATCTCAACTATTCCAGGTAACTTGAGCAGTGATCTTTCGCAACCCACCCCATTGTTCTTGTCAGCGACCCTCTTGAACACCTGATTGTCCTCCCATAGTTTCTGTAGTTCTGGCTCCCTTGTGACAGCATTCGCTCTCATTCCAAACTTTGTCTTGGGCAAGTCTATAGTATGCTTATAACGTCCATCTTCTTGTTTTTGTCCTAAAACAAAGCAAATTGAATAAGCCAACTCTGTATCAGATCATAAAACCAGGAGATTTTAATTTAACAAAAAAGTTGACAGTAACACAATAATAGATTGTTTAGTTATTATGAACAGTAGCAGATAGCATAATGTCAGTCAGCATATCGCCAGTCATGATAGTTTTGTTAAATGCATCGTCGAGCATCACATTGTTCGATAGATTAGGGTTTCTTCTTAACATTTCATTATTGAGATCTCTGCATATCATACTGTCATGCATAAAATCAAGCCCTCTCACATCAGAACCAATGAAAGATCTCTCCCTGGTCAATGTGATACATGTATCCCAAATCGAAACATTTAAATCTATTATATCTTCCATAAGAAAGAGAGCCTGTGAAGAATTCAGCACTAATTTCCAATCCATTGCAAAACTTGATACACCCCTAATTTAGAGCACCTATTTCTAAAAAGAAACTCGGATATAATCTTAAAGTTCAACATCAAATCTTCAGCTTCAAGAAATACAAAACCTATGATATCCACACTGCTAAACCCCCCGATACGAGTCTGTGATGAATCCAATTCAGCGCAATAACTATACAGTGCATACTTTAGACTTTCGTGATTACATTCAACATAGTTTTTCAACCAAACACACAACTGCTAAGCAATCAAAAACAGATATAAAAAAAACAATCGAATGACAATCAAATCACCAAAAAAAACACACCTTCCGAGGCCTTCTTCGCCGCCATGACAGGACCCCGGGACCTCCGCTTCGAGACCGGACCAAGATCCTCGCCAGGACTGAAGGTGCAGAAGGAGCTCCTCCTCAGATAAGTCGAACCAACCAAGCTCCTATTTTTCAGAGGCAATCGAGTCCTCTATAAAACAAAGTCCATTGAATTATATATATAGAGAGAGAGAGAGAGAGAGAGACATGGATGAATTGACGGAGGTGAATATGCGTCGTCATACATAGAGAGAGAAGGAGAGACGGGCGGCGGCCATTCTGGCTTCAGAGGAGGAACAGACGGTGGAGGCGGCGGCGAATATCGGCGGAGCGAGGCGGCGTCCATTCATCGTACGGTGGGAGATGACCGGGAGAGATTGTGTGAATGTGATGGGCCTATCCGAAACCAAAACCGTTTTGAGACTCGGGAGTGAACCCTAGTGATTGTGATGAATGGACCCCGTAAAACCCCGTCATCCAGATTAGGGTTCGGGCCGGTCTAATTGCGCCTTTGTGTTTATTTACTCCCCACACAGTCCACACACACCCCACGATGTGATTAGATTTAGGTTATCCATTGTTTCGACAACGGTGTGACTATGATATAAGATTTGATTAACATCAGTATTATCCCATGACGAATCAAGATTTTTTTCTAGTGGGGGCCATCATTGTGATATATACAATTTTTTTAGCCTCAATTACAGTTTATAGATGATTTGATTTTTTAAAAGTAGTATACATCATCTAATGAAATATATATTTTTATAAATGTATATATATTCTCTAATGAATTACATGAATCCATTTATACAAAATGTAACAAAAATTTATCAAGACATATAACTTGTTAATTAATGTGAGTATATGATGTTAACAAGATATGTGAGATTGGAATTAAAAAAAAACTGTGAAACAACACTCAAACATAAATTTAGACACTATATAGTAAAATTTTAGAAAATATTACATAGATCCTTTTTTACTCTCATGTCCAGTTTATACATATTATGATTTTTTAAAATTAAATAGTATATCTCATCTAATGAGAGATACATGCTTTTATAAAATGAATCATATACTCAAATGAATTGCATGGATGCAGTTATAGAAAATAAAACATAAATATATATTTCAATAATGTGATAATATGGTGCTAATGAAGTATGTGAAACAATAATTAGAGTTGAAAAGGGATTGTGTGTGTGTGTGTTTTTTTTTTTTTTGAGTTAAACGGTAGGCCTACGTCAAGAAAAACATCATACAACTTTTGAAGGCGTTCGCATGAGAACGAAGTAGAAGAGACATCTATTTGAACTCATTACTACCTCCTTCGCACCCCTTATCACGAGTATATCATCTTGAAATCTAATACCCCTAGCCCCCACGCATAAGCTCCCCAATCAACAATGAAGCTCTTTGCCATCTCCCATATATTCTCTTCGTATGGTCTTTAGCCTTAAAAATGGTTTTAACTCTAAAAGGGATGTGTGTTATCTCATAAAAAACGAAAAAGAAAAGGGATATGTAACAAAGTTCTAAGATTTTAATAACACAATAAAGATACTTGATATCATATCCATTTCATTTCCCTCATTTTATTTTTCAGATCCTCAACTATTTAAAGACTAAAACCCTTTGTTGGGTACAAAATTGTTCATGCTTTTTTTACCAATTTTTTTCAGCATTGGTTCTAACTGCAATTGTATGTTTTTTTTCTAGCAAGTCCAATGGGGGCCACCGCCCCCATTAGCTCCTTCCTCGGTCCGCCCCTAGTACTATCTAATTGTTTCTAGTACCCACCTTCGACCGATGGTGTGTCTACAATATAAGGTGTGATTGACACTAATATTGTTGATTAGTCCATGGATAGGTAAAGACTGGGTGTATAAAGTATATGATTGTAAATGGATATACAACTCCATGACCCGATTAGAATGGATGTGCTAACATGTATGGTAAAACAAAAAAAAATGAATATGTTAAACTCAATCATTTTTACCGATCAAAACTCAGAAGACTACACATGTTTTTATTTAAAAGAAAGTAAACATCACCTAATGAGGTATATGCTTTAATAAAAAGTGTATATCGATCTATTTTCAAGTTGAATGAAATATATACACACTCTAATGATGTATATGTTTTATTATATTTGTACAAGATATATAGATTGTATTTTTGTTGGTAAAAAAATTGAGTGTAAGAGAAACTCTATATTCCATATCTTTAAATTTGGAGGGTGGTGTGCTCCAACTATCCTCCAAATCTATCTCCAAATTTGGAGGCCACCAAGGCCAACTCCAAATCACATTTTCACTTTTTAGTTTGTGCACTAATTACTTCAATTTATTATATTTAAATCCGTTTCATTTTTAATAAAAGTACTATGTCTTGTCGAATTTGAGACTAATATTAAATTATTTTAAAATTAATTTTAAATAAATACTCATAATTATTCAAGAATTACGCTATTTTATTCAATTAAAAATTACTAATTTAAAAATAACTCTAAATCATTTAATATTAGACTCATTTTAAAAGTCTTAATGAGATTTTTTAAGATTATAATTTTAAATGATTAATATTAATAATATTTATTAAAAAATGATTTTTAATATAATTTAAAAAATGATAAGAAAAAATGGAGAGGGATGGTTAAAGTGTAACCCCATCCAAAATGGAATATCTTCCAAATATAGAGGGTCCTTCATATTTGGAGACTTGGGTTGGAATGCTCTAACAACGTAAAAAAAAAAAAGAAGGATAATGTTATGTCCAACCCCATCTCCAGCCTCAATTCAAGTCTACATGTGTTTCAAAAATTTTAAAAATAGTATACATCATCTAATGAGGTACATGTTTTATAAAAAAATGAAATATATACTCCAATGAATTGCATAAATGCATTTATAGAAAATATTAAAAAATTCTTTTGAAGCATATACATTGTTAACGTGAGCATATGCGTCATTAATTTTCTAGCGACATATATATGACTGGAAATGGATACGCTTGTCAATTATCCAAAAAAAATATCCGTATCCGATCCGAATCCGTATCCGAAAATGCAAAAAATATCCGACATCCGAAAATCCGTATCCGTATCCGAATTTTTTTGGATCGGATCAGATATTGTCTATATCCGATTCGAACAATATCTGTATCCAAACTGTATTTTATTTATATATGTTAGAAGTTAATTTCAACCTTAGATGAAAATCAAATGGCTCATATCTAGGACAAAACATAAACTCATTTAACCATGTTGGATACTTGTTTAATTGTATTAGGATTTGTGTTTTTATGTCTTTGATGGATACCTATTTAATCATGTTAGAACTTAAGATTTTAAAAATTCTTTAAATTTTTTTTTATTCATCCATATCCGGATTTTCGGATTGGATACGGATGTGTTTTGGAATATCTGTCGGATATTGGATACAGATATTTTTTCAGATATTCAACGGATACGAATATGAACATATCCAATATATCTGTCCGATTGACAGGCCTAGATACGGGTGTACCAGCGCCCCAGAAAAAATGCAAATAGACAGGCCTTTTCAGGAACCCGACCCGGCCCAACCACCCATAGCTTTCTCGTCTCTCTCTCTGTCTTTCACACGCACACACTTTGTCGAGGAGTTTGAACATTTTTTTCAGGGCAGTGAAAATGTTCCTTTCGAGGATTTTCGGGAGGGCTCTCTTCGCCGCCGCCGCCGCCAAGACAGAGGGAGCCGCCGCCGCATCGGCCGCCGCCCTTTCGAGGGCCCCGCAGAATCCTCTCGAGGAGTTCTTCGAAGCGGATCGAAGCGCCGACAACGAGACCCCCGTCATTTACGGTACGTGTTGATCGTGACAGATAACAATAGCAATGCATTCATCGACCTATACTTGGGAGAATAACAGGATTCTTGAAAAAAAGGGGTTGAAGGCATGGAAATAAATGAATTTGAAATGGGTGGATCAAATTGTGCAATTGAGTTTTACCTTTAGGAATTATTGAGAAAGGGTAGTGTCGATCAATGTATATATTTATTTTGTGATGAGGAACCCAAGTATTAATTGAAAAAATCTTGGATGCACAAAATCACACATGAACCTTGAGCAGGAACTCGAGACCTATGAAAAGCTAACCCATGGCCCTAGCCAAAGATTTAACCAATGTTTCAATGTAACATGCGGTCCGCACGTGAGGTTGGAGTCCAAAAGGTGGTATATATGCGGGCGCACATTGATTGTTCAACCAGACCTATGAGTTTGTTCGAACATCTGTATTTTATTTTTTTAAACTATGGTTTGATAGCTGTTCTAACGGAGTTTGTTACCAGAGCGCTCATTTTTTGGATGTTTGAACTACTGTTTGAACCTCCCGTTTGAATGGAAGTTATTCCTTTCAAACGGAATCAAGATGCACATGCCACATATGCGGTACATGTGGCCACACATATGGCACATTGATAGCACATGTGGGGTACATGGCGGATTAAATGCCGGCATGTACGGCCGCACGTAAATCACTGGATTAATCCACATGGGTTAATGTCAACCATTTCATTACTGAACTGGTGACGAAGAACACCAACATTAGTTGAAAAATTCCCAGACGCATAGAATCAACCACAAACCATGTGCATTAGGTAGGCCCGAGGAGATTTGAACTCGAGACCCACAGGGAGCCAAAGAGACAACCTGTGTGGGTCAATGTCGATCATTTTGTTTATGAACTGGTGGATGAGAGAGTGGAAAGAGCAGGAAGGAATAAAAAATCAAGGGGGGACATCGTGGATCATTCCACCACAAATCTACCATTTTTTTCTATTAACACATTGTCAGCCATGAGGGTCTGAACACCCCAGTGCTTGAGGAAGTTACCCATTGGAAGATCATGTGTGCGCTGATATATGCGAACCATTTGTTGGTTCTTGTTGGCCAGGAGCCCAGCGCACTGAATGTGGAACCATGAGCAATAATCTTGTCCCCTTGTTTTTTCTAGCCTCTTTGCTCCACTTCCAAAACCAATGCAGAACATGAAGGTTGTAGATTTCCTAGTTGTGATAACCATCAAACCCCAAATAATCCTATTGAAATCCTACTTAAAGGGCATTCAAATGAGAGATGCAGAGATTTTACTCTTGTGCCCCACATAATTCACAGTGCATGGATCCATCATTAGCCCATGAGGTTAGAACAGCCTTTGAAAGAATCCTGTTAAGGCCCATAACTACAACGATTTGAACCTTTAAGCACGTCTTTGCCCTCCATGTTTCCCTGATGGGGCAATAATTACTACACCCTAGTGTAAACAGCTCCAGGCACAAACATTCTCTTCTCCCCACAAACCATAAAAGGAATTTGGGTATGTCTTTATAGTTTATTCCACTATTATAGCCTTCTATCTACCACATCTCTAAGTCTATCCCTCTTGTGAGCTGCATGAATTTTAGACCATTGATTCAATCTCTCGTAGCAAAAATCAACCTCTGGTCTCATGAAATATTTTTTTGATATCAACACACCTCTGATTTATTGTTTGAAGTATTCACAACTGAGGCCTTTTATTTTGATTATTTCTCACGAAACCAAGGTATGCTGACATAAGACTGCTAACCGGACACCAGCATACCAAATCCTCCATGATGCATCTGTTATGCATTCTTAAGTTTCCACCGCGTGTGTCCTACTAATATGTCAACTCTTATGTTGCATGCTTCAATTTGTCCTATTAGAACTGGAGCAACCAAAAGGCCTATTGCTATATGAGTCACCTTCACATTGAGGGCCGTTGTCCTATATATGTTGCAAATCTCATGATAGGTTGAGATAAGTAAATATTCTTTTGTGTGAACAGAGAGGGTTATATTCAATCTGGATCTTTGATGCGGTTAAGATATATATCACATGTATGTCAAGGTCTAACTCTGTGGCACTTGCCTGCTAGTTAGAAATAAGCATTCATTGTGATATTTTCCTCCAGAACTAATCCTGCTACTTGAATCTTGATCTGATTTTTCATGTCTTATTTTGTTCTTCCAGAATCTGACAGATTCAGTTCATTAGTATCATGTATTTTAGTCTTATTACATTATTTTGAGTTCATTTTATGACATTTTTGGAGGGTCTGATTTATAATCATACCTTATACAGGACGTAGCTGGAAGGCTTCTGAATTACGACTGAAATCTTGGGATGATCTTCATAAGCTGTGGTTTGTCCTTTTAAAGGAGAAAAACATGCTTATGACACAACGTCAAATGCTCCATGCACAAAGCCTGCGGTTTCCGAACCCAGAGCGTATCCCTAAGGTATATATTGTTCTTATCAGAGTTGGTTATCAGGTTCCTTAAATTATTCATTTCCACCCTTTTTCAATTCTTATATTTTTCATTGGTACTTGCTAATCTTTAAATTTCAGTTCATAGTTTTGGATTGGACTCTGTAAGCTGGGAGGTAAGAACCATAGTGATATGGTAAAACTGGCTGAAGAAATCATTAACAACAAGTGATGATTCATGATCGTAATCATGATGAAACAAATTTGATAAGCATGTGTCAAACTTGTATCTTTGATAATTTATTTTCTATATCAACATGAATGTATAGGAGATTTAAAAAAAAAACATGAATGTATAGGTATTTAGAGCTGTGAATATTCAAGAAAGATTAAGTGGTTGTTTCATTGGCAATGTGCTGGAGTTGATGGTCTCATCTGGGAAAAGGTCTTTTTCCTATCTTTCATTACTAGTCATTTTGCTAACCAAAAAAATAAAATAAAATAAAATTTACTAGTCATTTGATTGTCTAGCTATTATTTTTTGCCACTTGCCTAGTTTTCTGTTCTCTCAATGCATCTGGACCTCAATCATGCTCATACTCCCAGGTGAATGAATGTTTTTGTATTCCTCTCCCATTTCTGCTTCATGCAATATCACAATTTTTCATCTTGGATCTTTGGATGGGGTACACATATCAGATTGGATGAGAATGAATTTCCTGATTATTTATATTTAGGACACCCCTGCCTTAACATTTACTCTCCGTGTTATCCTATTGAATCATTTTTCATGATGGTTGGATTTCTTTGACTGGTCTGCTTGTTAACTCTCTTCTGAAGATTTGTACCATGTGCCCTTGGCCATTTGTAGTCTCTTGTTGATCTTTTATGCTGTGGAGTGGCAAGATGGATTTGTGCACAAAATTGATAATAGTATCCCATGTAATATAGTGTCCTGATTTTATTCACCACCCATGTTTTCTTTTACCAATAATGAAACCAGTCATTTTATGACTTATATCATTCAAAAGGTCAGAATTTTTTTAAAATCGTTTTTTTAAACAAATAATGATAACACAAGGGTTCATTTTTCCCTGTATCATGGATTGCTTATTCTTTGGTTGTGTTGCCCTGCGCATTGCTTGTGTGGGCATAATATAGTTATACAGGGATAAAGGAGAACAGCTTTATTTTGGTATTCTTTTCCTGGTTTAAGTAAATTTTTCGTCTTTTATGTTTGTCTTAATAAAATATAGTTAATGGTATAAGTAGGAATAAACTATATCAGCACCCCAGGTATATTTATCAGGGTTTATTCCAACGCATTTGTTTGTCCTTCCCTTGCTTATTTGTGAAACAGATGGGGGCTTAAAGATTAACATTGTTAGTTGCATTCTTATTTTACTAGGTGAGAAAATCCATGTGCCGGATCAAGCATGTGCTAACAGAGAGGGCAATTGAAGAGCCCGATCCAAAGAGGTCTGCTGCGATGAAGAAGATGATCAATTCTCTGTGAGCTATATGTGCCTGCACTGTGCCTAGGTTGCGGGGAATGTTGTTGTAGCAATCCACCAAGCTTTTCCGGCCAAAAAGGGTCTTCACTTGTCAGCCAATGTTTTTGGCAAACATTGATATATGTGGTGTGGTTGCAGACAATTTTGAAAAACTACTGGAATCCTGGATTGATGCTTTCCATAAAAAAAAACATGGATTGACTAGGAATTTTGGTCTATTTTTAGGGCTTGATATGGTTGAAGCCGCCCCAGTGTTCATTTCCTTCCCATTCCATATTCGCTTTGCGGATGGCTTATTTGGGCATAAAATTACTTATAACGAGATAGATGAGTTAGATGGTTTTTTGTTTATTAATGTTCTTTTTTCTTGTTTGAATGCATTTTTATCTTTTATGTTTGTATTGTTAAAATATTACCATATTTTTTGATGGATAATCATGTGTCTTTCTTAGATATAACTATTGTAGCTTATCATAACTTTGGACATTTTCATTCTAGCATTTTTGCACTAAAAGATAATTGGAAATCAACTAATGAAATATATATTCTACTATGTTACCAGATACATATGTATTGAATTTATTTGAATGTGTATTTCATTTTTCTATAAAAAGATATATATTTTTTAGCAAAGTATATACTTTTAATAAAAAATTCAAAACGTGCACATAACTAGTGTCTTACAAAAATAACAATAAGAATAACTAAGCATTATTTTAACATTTATTCTCATTCTCCACCTAAATAAAAGTCACTTGAAATTCTCCATTCATTTTTTCTTTTCACATAATCTACAATAACTAGATTTTTCTAACTAGAGCTACTAAAAATTGATCATTATCACAATGTGAACGATAACTAGATAGCCCTCTACCAATAAAATTTTTTTTTTAAAAAAAACTTTCTCATTCCGATCACGCCAAACACAACACAAAATAACAAAAAGCAATTTAAAAAAAAAAACCAAAACCCACAAAATGAATAGAAGAAATGAAAAGATCAAACCCCTCTCAAATCAATAATCACCAAGAGTTCTTAGAGGGCTTCTCAAGAACAGCCGAGATATACATCTCCCTCAACTCAGCCCCCCTATCAAGCTTCCTCCCAACCACCCACCTCACCTTCACAAACCCCACACTCTCAATCATCTCCACATACCCCCCATCTGCTCCTCCACAAAGAAAAAATGATCCAACCAAAACAACCCCCCAGGCCTAAGCACCCTGTACACATCAAACAAAGCAAAATGCAGCACCTGCGCAGGCACCCAGTTACTCAGCACATGCATAGAGTGCACCAAATCCAAAGTGTTGTCAAAGAACGGCAGCCTCTGCGACACGCTCACGTACAGCGGCACCACCCCCCGCGCCGCCATGAACGCGTTGAACGGCCCGTTCAGGTTCATCGATGTCGCCACCACCGTCACCCCTCTCTCCGCCATCCGCACCGCAAACGTGCCCGAACCTCCCCCTATGTCCAGCCCCACGCGCACCTCCCCCGGAGGCTTCATTGCCAAAACCTCGTCGATGGTGAAGTCGAGCGCGTTGGGCGCGCGCGCGGAGGAGACCCAGCGCGCGCGCTCGCGCCCGGAGAGGTCGAAGCAGTCCTTGCAGTCGTCGAAGCCCTTCTGGTGTTTGCGGTGGATGAGGCAGGAGAAGTTCTTGCAGGTGTAGGCGGTCCAGACGACGGAGGTGTCGTTGGGGATGGACCAGTGGCAGGTGGGGGTGGGGAGGGGGGGAGGAGGGGAGGGGGGAGAGGCGGGGCGGCAGCGGCGGCGGGGGAGGGGCTCGCAGCCTTTGAGGAGGAGTTTCTGGGCGAGGAGCTCGTCGTCGGGGCAGGAGCCATTGATGGGGTAGGACATGTAGCGACGGAGGTCGGAGGGGAAGAGGGTGCATGGGTGGCCGACGGGCGGGCGGAGGGTGGAGGAGTCGAAGTTCGGGTTGTAGCCGAGTGGGAGGGGTTGGGGGGATGTGGAGGCTAGGAATTCTGGTGGGAGTTCAGTTGGTGGTGGTTGAGGAGTGGATGTCAAGGTGGTGGTGGAGAAGGTGGTGGTGGTGGAGGTGAAGAGGTAGGTGAGGATATTGGTGGAGATGAGGAGGAGAAGGAAGAGGAGGCTGTTAGGGAGGTCCATTTTTGCTTCCTGAGTTTCATGTGATTGTGTGTGGAAGTCTAGTTTAAGTGATAATGGGTTTGGTATTTGAAACCTATCAAGTTGTTTTGAATATTTTTTAAAATAAGTCAATGCCTAAGTCAATGCCTAACCTGGACTACTGCCAACTGAATTATAGTATATGAAGTTTTCAACAACTTTATGCTAATAAATTTCATAATGAATGAGCATCATTGAATGGTTACAAATACACACATGATAATTTGTGAAACAAATAGATGGAAATGTTTTAGTATCTAAACAATCAACATGACATGTTTTATATTATAACTAAAGAGTCAGCATTTCTCACTACTAGTTTCCAAGTCCCCACAGACCACAAAATATAATATGGTTGAATAGGTAAACTGGGTTTGAACTTTGAACAGATCTTACCTCGATCATCGGCCCCACTGTTTGAATCCGCATTTCCCGTGGCTTAAGCCTTACAACAGAACTCAGAACTGAAGAAACTTAAATTGAACACAAAGGTGGTGGTGGTGGGGGAAAAAATCATGTACTCTAATATCTGATTATCTTAAGTCTCTCCTCTATAAACATGAAAAATCTACATTGAAAACCACTCATCCACTAAGATTGGGGAAATGAACCCAGTTTACTCAACACATCTGCATTTTTTACCTGTATTTTTGGGCCATAAGTGGAGAAAGCCTACTTAAGATCTCTCCTCTCTCTCTCTCTTCCATATATTACTTGTATTTCCCTGTAAGGCCTCTACAAAACTGTCGATTGGAGCGGATGCAATCCAAGGAGATCATCATGGATAATTAGGTTTGCCTTGGAATTCTCTCTAGTCCAGGTGGTGCTTTTTCTTTAGGCAGCGATTGACATACCAGGTCGCGTGCAAATGGAGGCCTAATCCGACCATAATCTTGAGCGTCACGAGCATGATGTAAGTCATGGCTGATAAAGAACTATCCACAACCACCTCCACAGAAGCGGTCCATAGGGTAGATGGGCCGCGTATATGGGAGTCAAGACACGTATTACCTGCACGATAGACGTATATAAAGAATGTGATCATCAAAGGAAACATAAACTTTTGTAGATTTGGTAAGATTGGTTGCTGATGCCTACCACACATGCAGGTGCCAGTGGGACAAACTGGAGGCTCTTCCCACCATCTTCAGACTGTATTTTTAGAGTCTGAATATAAATATCAGTGACGTAAATGATCAGTACGCCAAGGAATTCCCCCCAAAAGAAAGAATCCTTTTTACTCTGGTTCTTCTCACTCATTCACTGATGCAAAATCAAATGCAAATTCCAGGCAAGATCTTTTTAAGAAAACTGAACTGGCAAGAATACCTGTTTGCAAAGATCTTCAAGGAACTGAGAGTAAGCAACTGGCTTTATCTCGTTGAATTTGGCAAGGAATGAGTGCTTGATGACATCGACCATAATTTCACAAACATAAACCATGAGGGCATTCTGAATGGTCGAGACAACAAATTAAGAAGTTTCAATTTACTACTCAATAATGCAAGGATTGAACTGAAATTTGAGAGATTAGCAAACAGTCTTACATATATAAAACTCTGATACCAAGGTCCCTCAGCCTCCAAAATATTCTGAGCCAGCACAAACAAGACAAATGCTGTGATATGGAACCTCTCAATCGTGTCTGGTTGCAAACAAAGAATATAAGATGAATTGGAAGTAGAAATTTGGTGGTAAAGAAACTAGTCATGCATATGTCAGGATAAAAAAGTTGGATGAAAAGCTAACATTTAACAACAAGGTCATTTTTTGACTTCCATGACACTTCCATTGATCACTAGTGTATACTTCCTATAACAGGGTCATGATTAATGCATTATCCAGTTCTATCTGAAGCTGAGCCTCCCTTCACTTATCTGTAATTTGGCTTCAAGGAATACTAATCATGATTAAAGCCCTCAGAAGAAAAATACCCCCATTTAAATGTCAAATTCAAATGTTTTTTTGGGAACAAAATATAGGAGCAGTTGTATTATCAAAACAATGCCCCTGAACAAGAGGAGACAAGGGTCCACCTTGCAAAGCAAAAGGAGTTAATAAGATAAACAAGATTTTTTGGGGTGCAACATGAGGACTTCCTAGGAAGTCACCCATCCTATAGTAAAATAAACATTAGTGATTGGAAGAACTTGATACATTTTAATTGAAGCAGTTATGTACACATTCCATGATGAGGGATAATTGAAATTTACTTAGTGTCTCCAGGAGCCCTTACCTCATCTTTGCCCTTGCCATTTTTCTAATCATTATTTATCATTATATTGTCAAGGAATGCAACCCCAACATTTGAATGGTGCGCTAATGCACCAGATCGCATTAGCACTCCAAGTTAAACATGTTTGTTTTCAGCAGGTTGGGCCGTTGGGGGAACATGAAAGAACTCCCTAATCACTTTGACATAAATTGTTTGAGAGAGGTGTTAGAAGAAATGCAGAGACTCACCATAATATGCAAGATCTTGAAGATTTTCCTTGCTGACACGCTTGAACACATTGCTTTTGATCTCTGAAAAATTATTTGATACCAAAAGAGCCAACAACGCATTATTGTGTGCTACAATGCAGGTGGATAAAGTAATTGCCTGAGCTAATAAGACAAATGAATGAAAAAGTATGGATTGTTAAGGAACACATCTGTTAAGTTAAAACAACAAAAAAAATTAAAGAACTATACTCGAAAAGGATATTGAACACTATAAACTTTTTAAAAAAAGGATATTGAATGCTATGACAGCTATTGTTTGGTCAAAGATGAATCTCAGCAACTCAAAAGTCACATTTTCAGGTGAACAACTTGAGAGCCCCTCCGCCGACTTGAACAAAACTTGTAATACATCTCCACCAAAAGATTGACAAAGTTTGTCCATTATCTGCATGGAGAAAGGCCAATCAACTTTAATGAATTTTATGCAACTGTCTAGTTGACTTCAATCAGATTCTAAAGAATGGATCAAATATAAAAATATTCCTCACCTCTAACACATTGTACACAACATAGAGTTTGACTGTCCCTTGTCCACGAATAAAGTGATATATTAAACTGATATCTGATGCAATCACAATTCAATACATAAAATCTTCAGAAAATTCAATAAGACTATCACAACTCCAAGCTACCAGGCTGGGTGAATGAGAGGCGGAATGTAGTGAGGAATTCAATAACAAGATAATGGAAACTGACCTGTGGCCTGCAAAATTACCACTCCACAAGCCAAGACCACAAAACAACCAAAATCTGATAATTCTGCTGCATTTGGCCATGGGATCTGCCTGCCAAATTCATTGTTAAATCATCTTGTAAAATTTCAGAAATAAACATGATAAAACCAGAGAAAGAAAAACTCAGCAAGTTGGAAAAATATGCAAGCTCATCATAAGTAACTCACTAGTCTTCTATGTTATCAACTTACCTAACAAATAGCCAAGCCAGCAGTCTACTTACAAAAAGTGATATAGTGATGGTTGAATAACAGTTCAGTAGGTGAAAAAAGAAACAATTTGATAGATTTAAGCACAATTTATTACATTCTACCCCCACATCATAAGGAAAGTAGTATACTTCCCGCACTGAACAAAAG
>CM060869.1:30249698-30318392 GCA_030737845.1 Acorus calamus | reverse complement strand
ACATATAAACTAGGATCCTCCGTTACGGCTATGATCCATAAAACAACAATTGATTGCTGGTTCACATAACCTTGATGATTAAATCTACAGATCAGACCCTGAACAAATATATAGACTGATTGTATACTTCACATACTTCCTGAGTTTGAAGAATGAAAGGTTTCATACCAAGAGAAAATTGATCAAGGGAGCAGAAAATTTTCACCTGACATTCATGAACCTCCAGAAAGTCATCAAGATCCTTGCAGGCATGATAGTCAGCAAAGACAGAAAGGAATCCAGACAGACAAAGAAACCGACATCAATAAGCTGCAAAATTTTTTCATTCAATCAGAAACTTCAACATATAGGCATGATCCAACAATCTCAACAACTAACCACTGCACTAACTATTTTCTTTATCTATCATGCACATTTGTTCATTCCAGGACATCAGAGCAAAGAATAATCACAATTTATTCTAATTTATAACATAAACATAAACATGGGTCATGTGTGCCTCACTTTCCATCATACAAATGTGAATAAGGAGCAAAATTTATACCAGTTCGCATCTCCAAGGCACATGAAACATGGTGTTATAGACCTTCTGCCGTTTATTCTCATTCCCAATGGATGTCGTGCTCCGGAGTGAATTTCCCCCATATAATTCTCCCATGAAGTATCTCCACGGATACTTTTCAACAAATGGGACACCTGTAAAATTATCAATTTCAAGCTAAAAGTGCCCGGTCCATGAATGCTGAGTCACTTGTTCTTGACAAATTTTTACCTCCCAAAGGACTACAATCCTCCGCCATCACTCGCTTCCAGTCCAGCGACCCCACCGTCTCCAGCCTTGCGAGGCTCCCATTCGGCTCCGCCGGTCTCCACTGCCCCGACGAACTCTCCGTCGCGCCGTCCCCTTCCCCATCAACCCACGAAGCCGAGATCCCCTCCAGAAACCCTCCCCCGTTCACGACCACCCTCTGCCTGAGCTCGACGTGGGAAACGCAGCTCGAGCTCGGCGTCAGCACGGTCTCCGATGCCCTGACGTCCTCGGAGATCCCGCTCGTCCCGTGATCCGATTCGTCGGTCCAGTCGAGCTTCGCCTCCGTCACCACCCCGATCACGCTGTTCTTCCGCTTCCTCGCGGCCTTGCTGGTCCGGCGCCTCCGGCGACCGGGTTTGGAAGGCTCGTCTCCGACGTTGATGGCGGAGGGATCGGAGAGCGAGCGGTGGAGGAGGACGGAGGGGGCGGCGGTGGTGTCGTCGCCGGAGCTGTCGTTGGAGAGGATGTCGAAGGAGACCTTGCGGGATCCGGGTCGGACGGCCATGGATAGGTGCATCGGAGGGAGAGCACCTTGGCTTCTGTTTCCTCGTGATTTTTGGAGATCGGGAAAATAAAACGCTCGTCGTCGTCTGTGGATGTTGGAGAGACCGAGAGATGGACTGTTAATTGGGTCGGGTCCACAATAATCCGATTTAAACACTTTTTTACTTTTACAGATCACACATATATTTACTTTTTTTCAAAATATATAATTGATCAATAGAATATATTATTTTACAAAAGATAAAGTATATATTTGTATGAATTTGAATGCGTATGCTTTTTTTCATAGTCTGGTTGCTGTATTCATTTCTTTAATTTTATGTGACTACTTGTTTTTTAGATAATATAAAAAGCACGCACTTAATTTATTTGAGTGCATATGCATTTTTTTAATTGTAAATATGTGTATTTTATTAGATGAATAAAAATAAAAGATTTAAAATGTGTTGGGACCGAAAGGGTGTGTTTGTGTACAAATTTAAAAGAAAAATAAAAGAAAATAAGAGAATTTGAGTCAAATGAAAAGTTGTAGAAAGTAAATTATTTTTTCATTGATTAACTTTTATGGTGTCTGTGCATAGTGGATAATGATAAAATTATTTTCGAATTGTCAAAAGTAAAATTTTCACTTTCTTTATGACATAAACACACCACAAAAATAACAGAGTGAATAAGCCTAAAAATATATATTCATTCATTTATAGAGCAAACTAAGCTTTAACGTCAAAATAAATATTAGATGAGTTCATTGAGTAGTTTGGTGTGTAGATTTATATATTTTTTATGTTATCATTATTTTTATTTTTAATATTTTTTTAAATGTGAGACATGAATAGACTATTTTACCCCCTCTTAAATCAATATGAAGGTTTATACTAACTCATTGAGTTATAGTTATGTTCTATTTACCTAAAGAAATGGTTATGTTCTATCTGGCCCTTGTTCTTGGGGCTGAAAGACCCCAAGCACACAAATATCACCTTCATTTTAGGAGTAAACAATATATTTTTAATAAAAAAATAATATGCATGTGAAGCCAAAACATCACAAACGAACGACAAATTCGTCTGAAGACTTCTAAAGATGCAAGCTGGAGAAGCAACCGACACAACCGAAGATAATGTCAAAGAAAGATCCATAATTAAAACATCGACGTGGTGCATGTCAAAAAATCTTCGAAAATCAAGATCTTTTTTATAATGAAAGGACCCCAGATGGTCTTACGATCAAGTTAGATAGACTATTTTTGTTTGTGTACTCCCAAATGATCACTAGAGGGTTTCAATCAAGTTAATAGTCACACATCATTGGGATGATTTGGCTTGTCCGTAACCATTTTATTAATTGAGAATTTGTAGGATCCAGTTATTAATTTTATTAGAGATTGAGGGATTGTTTGTGCGAGGATAAACAAAATTTTGTATATTGGGAACAAAATTGTGATTGAGGAGTAGATTATGTAACTCCTCTCGGTAGACCCTCATCCACCTATTTTACTGTTTTAAACATGTTTCGTTTTAGTTTGAATAAAATTAAGACACATGCCTACCATCATCAAAAAAATAGTCACATATAATTGAATCTCAAAATCAAGAAAGTGGGTGAAGAAGACTGCACTGTTTTATTTTTCAAATCCCAGATACATTCCTCCCTTTGGATTTTTGGAAAATAATCAAAGTCCAAACCTCACACGTTGGATTGTAAAGGGGACTGGCTGAAAATATGTATTGTGTGTGGCAACACCCATACATAAAATCTCACAATTCTATGCCTCCTTATGTAGATGTAATTATGTAGCATTTGAAACATGTCGGTGTAGATAAAATCTGAAATTGATTGAGAATATTGTTTTGAAGGTCTTCAAAATCAATTCAAAGCCCTTACAAAGTTACAAGTACAACAACAAATGTGTTACTTTAAATCCAAAACAACTCTCTTGCTACATTTTATTCTTGTTACATTTTATTCATGGATTCATCTCCCATGTTCAGGGTACAAGTCACCATACTAAGATGGAGGAGGAAGCTTTCCTTCCAAGAAGGATGTGAAGAGTGTGAGAGCCCTGGCCGGTTGATAACTTGGAACAAAGTGTCCGGCGCCCCTCACGGTGACGAGCGCCAATCCATCGTATCCGACCGCATATCCGCCGACCTTAACATAATGTGAAGGTGGTTCAAAAGACATATCAGTCAAGCTATGCGTAGGATCAGTTCGATAAACCTTATCATTCCCTTTTTGTTTAAATATTCAAGTAAATGGCATCTGGAATCCTTCATTTCTATGATCAACATATTCCAAGATAACTTAGGTAAAATTATATAGAATTAACTAAAATTGAATTGACGTGGAATGTTAAATTCTCTTTCTAGATCAACATTACCAAATTGACCTTTAACATGCATATTTTTTTATATTGAAAGTCTCTGTAGATGTGGATATATATACGTACCTCTCCTTGAGTGTACCAAGGGTACCACGACGTCTTCACCGGGAGGCCAAGGCGGCTCACTGAGTACCTAGTCGATGTCACAGGGATTCTTCCATCGATGTCACCACTGAGTTTGAAAATATATGAGAATCAAAATCAATTATATTTGTTAAAATTTCACCTTCGTGGCTCGAAACAAAATCACACAATTATTTAATGTATTTGTTATAAAAAAATGTTAATACTTGAACTCATGACCTTGTGCTATCATTTTTTTTCTTTAGTTTTACAGATAACTTGCCTGTAGATCCACACGCGCAGACCACTCGCCATCAGTTGTTTGATGACCGGAAGTATAGTTGTTGGACTGTTATCCCAATCCCACTCACCATTTATAGAGTAACTTTTGCAAACAATAAAACTTCATCAGAAAATTTTCTGTTTTTCATATAATACTCAACTAAGAACTAAAAAAAAAACCTCAATAGAAACACATACTTGCATGATGACCATGGACCTGGAAGACCAGTGGAATTCGCATGGAAAGCCTTTTGAACTTCAGGAATGTTTAGGTAGTTTGCAATGTAGTCTTCTGTGCAAGGATCAAACCCTCCAAACTGCACAAGTTCAGTATATTAGTTTATGTATCATTAATTATTCGATATGCTTAGGGTGTGTTTGGACAAAATTTTAAAAGAAAAATGAAAAAAAGAGAAGGAATTTGGGTCAAAGGGAAATTGATGAAAAGTTAAAAAATTTCTCTTTGACCAACTTTTATGGGGAAGGGAAATTTTTTTCCCACTTTTCATAATGAGACAAAATAAGAAACGGAAAGTGATGAAAAAAATTTTCCACTAGATTTTTGAATGGTTAAAAGGGAAATTTTTACTTTTTATCACTTTCCCTCATTTTCCCTTTAGCACAAACACACTTATGGAGTATCCAGAAAATTAATCTCCACGTGAGCCAAACGAGATTGCGCTACACAGGTGAGTGTTGTCACATAAAATATCAATTAAGTTAACCAATGTGACATAAAATATATTCACATAAGGATTCAATGTGTGAATCGTGAATGTTCTACTCACAGAGACTTTTCCAGAGGGAGGTGACAAGCATAAAGGAGCATAGATATCGTAGGGGTATGTGTTTCCAAAGTCCACTTGGTTGAGATATAGATCACATTTCTCTGTTTCGTTGGCACCAGTTGAGAAATTGCAGTTCAAACGGATCCCATTGTAGGTTTCATCGGAGATGAAGGCATGGCTCCAAAAGAAGTCTATGGTGCCCACCGAATTCGTTTCATCATCGATCAATGCATTACCAATCTAAAACAATGAAGAGAAGACTCATTCATCATATGGTTTAATTTTCAAAAAATGTTACATTTTTCTGCATGTTATGTCTAGAAAATAATTTAATTATCTTTATGTTTTTACTGTACTTGTTTTGCATATCATTTGACTCACCGCAATGCCTTTCAAGTTAATGATAGTTTGGTTGGTGATATAGTTGTTTTGAAGGATGGTATAAGCCAACTGAGGCACATAGTGACCGGCGTAGCTCTCTCCGGTGATGTAGAAGTCCCTTGACTTGTATTTAGGGAACCTCTCCAACCAGTTCACAAGAAATGTGTAGGAGTCTTCAGCTGTTCTTTGATCCCCACTTTTATCGTAGTCCGACGACGTGTTAGAGTACGAGAATCCGACGCCCGCCGGTGATTCAAGGAACAATATATTTGCCTCTGGAGAAGCATATAAATCATACATATAATCATGTGACATGGATAATAAAATCTTTACCCCCAGTTTGGAACGGGGATATATTTTATTTTAGGGTATACATTTATCAAAGCATAAGCGAGTATAAATAAGGATAAAATGATTTTGTATTTGGTTGTGTTTTGAATTATTGTCGTTGATAAATGTAAGAATAAATGTTTTGTTGTTTGAGTAAATGTGAATAAAATATGGATAAAGATTTATAAAAAAATAAAAAAGTAATTATAGTTGATTTATAAGAGATGATAACAGTTGATTTGATAGTGGACCCACATATTCTTTGAGTGAAATAATCTAGGATAATTTTAATTCTAGGGGTTTATTGAAATCCATATACCACTTTATGATTAACATACTTTATTAGGGGTTATCCGGGGTAAACAAACACTTAAAAATTCTTATTTGGGGTTATCCGGGCTTATCTGTGGTATTATACCAAAAACATTATGACAAGCATTAAATGATTATTTCACAAACACTTACCATTATTCCATGCATAGTTATTCCGGCTCAAAGTTGACCCATCTTTGTTGACTCTGAATGGACCCAATTCTTCCATGGCTCCAGCTCCAAACGAAGAGCAACCTGGTCCTATACATGTGTCGAAACAATTTGATTATCAAAAGACAAATGATCGATGACTACATATAAATCAATTGAAATTTCGTGTCTTTATAAATCACTTTACCATTATTAATATTTAAATACAATTTTTTTTTTATATCGAAGCTTCTCTTAGTAGAATGGTAGAGATACACCCTCTTTAGTTAGGAGACTTGGATTCGAGTCTTGTTTTTTTCTAACTGAAGACGTGATATATATAACGTGTCTCATTTAAAAAATAAAAATATTCAACAAACAAAGCTATTTTTGTAAATATTAAAAAAACTGGGGTTATTTGTGAAAATTACCCAATACCAAAACATTGCTCATCACGCAAGACAGAGGTACATAACGGGCCATAAAATTTGAATTTCAAGTACCTCCATTGAGCCACAACACCAGTGGTTTATCAGGGGCCCCAACAGGAGACTCAACGAAGTAGTAAAAGAGGGCCCTCCCCGCCTTCGGATCAACGGTCACATACCCCGAGTACTGATCAAACTCCACCCCTTCTGGCTGTCCCGGCAAGCTCGAGATCTTATCGGCGTCTCGCAATCCCTCTTGAGGACTCACATAGACCGGCTTATAATAAGTTCCGGTCGTCGATGCCCTGATCGGACGCTCGATCGATGGTTTAGCCCGAAAGATCGCAAAGCGGGACGATAGGTCATACTTTGTTGCACCACCGTGACCATGAATTTTGATGATTGTGAAGCAGTAAATGAAGAGAATTATGTGAATTGCAGACTTCATTGTTGATTATTTGTGGTGGCCGGTGGTGATGCATGTAGAACACAAAGGCTCGTTTTATAATGGTTCTAGTTTTAGCTTAGTTGTGTTGCTTTGGTGTTGACGGCATGGTTTGGATATTGAAATTAATTATGTAGTGTAACATTTTTTCCATTGAAATTAATTATAGTCGGATGCATGTGACATGTCGTTTAATTTGTGGATGTTTTGCATATGTTTATATATAAGTGGTCACATATAATGCAGAGACTGATTGGGATTTGGGGGATCAAACAAACAATGGTTTTGCACCTTTATGCATAGAACTGGTCGCAGTGGCGTTGCCACCAATGTTAGAGGAATCATGGACTTATGAAATTCATAGGTGTTCGCATACGGAAGGAAAGTCATCCGGATCCAATAAGCTGTCCTTTTCATTTGTCAAAAGTGTCAAGACCAGAAATGCAGTCAACTTGAATAATTTTTTATGGGGTAAAATGCACTAAGACCTTCTGAAGTTTTTGAAATCAGCAGAAACACTTCCTGAAGTTCAAAAACATACATTTACACTTCCCGCCATTAAATTTTTCGTTAAAATAGAACAAAAATATTTTAAAATTGTTATTTTACTCTTTAATTAATTTTTCAAAAATTTCAAAAAAGCCAATTTAACTTTGGATGTGTTTTGTGAATATTATTTAATAAAATAATTAACGGGATTTTTAGTTTTAAGTCCCCGGAAACTATCGAATTTAGCGATCGATCCCTCACTTCTTCATATTTTGATTTTAGTCCCTGCATTTAAATGATAATTTAGGAATAAGTCCCTCCTAGGGACTAAAAAACAAACTTAATAATTTAGGAATAAGTCCCTCCTAGGGACCTATTCCTAAATTATCATTTAAATGCAGGGACTAAAACCAAAATATGAAGAAGTGAGGGATCGATCGTTAAATTCGATAGTTTTCGGGGACTTAAAACTAAAAATCCCAATAATTAACTCTTCAAGTACATATGAATGTATTTTTTGTGAGAATTATCTCACAAATAGTTAATTAAAAGGTGAAAACGCGATAATTATTTAATTAAAAGAGTAAAACTGTATTTTTGTCTCATCTTAACGAAAAATCTAACGGCAGAGGGTGTAAATGCATATTTTTGAACTTCAGGAAGTGTTTTTGCAAGTTTTAAAAATTTTAGGGAGTCTAAATACATTTTACTCTTTTTTTAATGTCTCAATCTAATTAGATATGTATTTTAATAAAAGAAAATAAAATATATGTTTTTAATTAATTGAAGAACTTCACATCCACTGCACTAATTCTTTTCCTTATCTATCATTCTCATTGTTCATTCCAGGACATCGGCGCAACGAATAATCACAATTTATTCAGGTGGAAAATGATACGTCCAGCCCCCTTTACTACCCCAATTGCAGTTTACATCGGGTTTTTTTCTAAAAAAAATCACACTCTCCCATTAAAGTACATACAATTATATGAAACAAAGTATATACTATGTTACATTAGTATATTTTTTTGTGTCATTCACTATGATAGTGCAGCATGTACTACATTATTATAATGTATAAAGTTACAAAATTGATTGAGTGTATTAGCGCTCTATTAATATAAACATAAAATGGGTCATGTTAGCCTCACTTACCACCATACAAGTGTGACCAAAGAGCAACATTTATACCAGTTCGCATATGTTGGAGAGAGAGAGAGAGAGAGAGAGAGAGAGAGAGGCTGACTGTTAATCGGGTCGCGTCTACTATAATCCGATTTGATCACCTTTGGCTTATGCATAGTTTTTGGCCGAGTGCCTCTATTTGCACCACTTCCATGTGTTTGCATGCCCTTTTGAACATATATAAAAACCCAAGATTTATTTAAATTTATTTGTTTTGCACACATATTAATTTATACACCCCTTTAACGGAATCTACATGCATTTGCACTCAGCACTCCTCTCATATCTACTCACAGTTATGCGCATGAGAGAGGAGGAGGAGCCAGAGATCAACAAGGAGAAGATCTGAAAAAAAAAGAAGAGTTGTGTTCTAGAAATAGAGAATGAAAATTAAAGGGGCGTGTAAATAAATTGATTTAAATTGGAGTGATATACAAATTAGAGGGATGCACAAACATAATTGAAAGGTACATATAAAGGCACCCTTAACACGTGTCATTTTTAGGTTCTTGGAATTTTTTTGAATCTCACCATATATAACATGCTCATCATTGGACAATGGCACAAGTGGCACAAGTGAAGTCACATAGGAGGTTCTATGTGATCTCCCACATTTATCTAACAAATAACATACATCGTTAACAAAATAAGACTGTAAAGGAGATTGAAAATAAAGACTGCCCGTGACAACGCCCACTCATGAACTCTCACAATTCTATGCCTTGTTATGTAGATATAATTATGTAGCATTTGAAACTGATGTAGGTAACATTACTTCGGAATTGATTGAGAATGTGTTCTAAAGATCTTCAAAATCAACTCAAAACCCTTACAAGTACAACAACAAGTGTGTTATTTTAAATCCAAAAACAACTCCCTTATTGGATTTTATTCATGGATTCATCTCCCATGGTCAGGTGTACAAGTCACCATACTAAGATGAAGGTGGAAGCTTTCCTTTCAAGAAGGATGTAAAGAGTGTGAGAGCCCTGGCCGGTTGATAACTTGGAACTAAGTGTCCGGCGCCCCTCACAGTGACGAGCGCCAATCCATCGTATCCGACCGCATATCCGCCGACCTTAACATAATGTGAATGTAATTCAAAAGACATATCAGTCAAGCTATACTTAGGACTAGTTTGATAAACTAGTTGGAATACCCAAGTAAATGACATCTGGAATTCTTCATTCTTATGACCATTATATTCTAGGATAACTTAAGAATTTTTTATAGATTTAATTAAAATTGAATTCATGTGGAATAAGAAATTCTTTTTTAGAACAAACATTATCAAATTGACCCTTAGCACAAAATCATACCTGCATGTTTTGCATTATTAAAGCAATTATAGATGGGATGTGTGTATGTACCTCTCCTTGAGTGTACCAAGGGTACCAAGGCGTCTTCACCGGGAGGCCGAGGCGGCTCACCGAGTACCTGGTTGACGTCACCGGGATTCTTCCATCGGTGTCACCGCTGTGGTAAAAAATAAGAATAAAAATTAATTACATTTGTTAAAATCTCACCATCGTGCCCCGAAAAGAAATCATGTATAATAATTTAATTTATTTTATGTACATAACAAATGCTAAGACTCGATCTCATGGGCTCATAGTATTCTGCTCATGACCTCATAGTATCAGAATTTTTTTTTCTTTTATAACTTGCCTGTACACCCACACGCGTAGACCACTCTCTATCAGTTGTTTGATGACCGGAAGCATGGTTGTTGGACTGTTATCCCAATCCCACTCACCAGTTATAAGGTCACTTTTGCAAACAATAAAATATCATTAGAATTAAATTTTCTGTGAATATATTATACTCGACTATAAAATATTTTTTTAAAAAAAATAGGAACACTTACCTGCATGCTGACCATGGACCTGGAAGACCAGTGGAATTCGCATGGAAAGCCTTTTGAACTCCAGGAATGTTTAGGTAGTTTGCAATGTAGTCTCCTGTGCAAGGATCAAACCCTCCAAACTGCACAAGTTCAGCATATTAGTTTATGTATCATTATTCTATATACTCATGTGATGAGAAAATTTGTGTTGAATATATATCCAGTAAATTAAACTCTGCGTGAGCCAAACGAGATTGCACTATACAAATGTTACAATATTACTTAAGGTGAGTGTTGTCACATAAAATATCAATTAAAATAACCAATATGATAGTTACTTGTTGGCTCACATAAGGATTCAATGTGTGAATCACAAATGTTTTACTCACAGAGACTTTTCCCGAGGGAGGTGACAAGCATAAAGGAGCATAGATATCGTAGATGTATGTGTTTCCAATGTCCATTTGGTTGAGATATAGAGCACATTTCTCTGTTTCGTTGGCACCAGTTGAGAAATTGCAGTTCAAACGGATCCCATTGTAGGTTTCATCGGAGATGAAGGCATGGGTCCAAAAGAAGTCTATGGTGCCCACCGAATTCATTTCATCATCGATCAATGCATTACCAATCTAAAACAAAGAAGAGAAGACTCATTCATCATATGTTTTAATTTTCAAAAAGTGTGACATTTTTCTGAATGTTACATTTAGAAAATAATTTAATCATCTCTATGTTTTTACTGTACTTGTTGCATATCGTTTACTTACCGCAATGCCTTTCAAGTTGATGATAGTTTGGTTGGTGATATAGTTGTTTTGAAGGATGGTATAAGCCAATTGGGGCACATAGTGACCAGCGTAGCTCTCTCCGGTGATATAGAAGTCCCTCGACTTGTATTCAGTGAACCTCTCCAACCAGTTCACAAGGAATGTATATGAGTCTTCAGCTGTTCTTTGATCCCCACTTTTATCGTAATCTGATGACGTGTTTGAGTACGAGAATCCGACGCCCGCCGGTGATTCAAGGAACAATATATTTGCCTCTGGAGAAGCATATAAATCATACATATAATCATGTAACATGGATATATAATCTTTAATGATTGATAATTGTCTAAATTATGACAAGTATTAACCCCCGTATAGGGTGTGACATTAAGTTATTCGCTCCTGATAGCTACACTGGGATAAATAATAATCCAGGTTGAATAAGCAACTTTTTGATTAGTTGTCTTTTCTGTTATTTTAATTGGGAAACATAAAAATGATTTTTTTGTTGTTTGGTTCACATTGGATAAAGTGATGATAAATGGTTGATAAAAGATGAATAAAAATTTATGACTTTTTAAATGACAATTATACCCATAGGAATAGTATGAGAGATGTATGTTTGATTTGATAGATGTGACAGTTTTTGGAATCTGTGTGAGACTATTATGTGAGATAATTTTTTTTAAATGACAGAGAAAATATTTTTATCCATTGGCATAGATAAGCCCTGATAAGCAATTCCAATATTTCCTTAGAATAATTATCATGCATTATCCTAGTTTATCCAGATATTAATATCGGAGTTTATTCTATCAAAACAAACAACTTTTTTGAGTTATTCTTATGTATTCTTCCTTATTTTTGTCTTATGTTCCACGCATACGGGGGGTAAATTATTATTTCACAAACACTTACCATTATTCCATGCATATTTATTCTGGCTCAAAGTTGACCCATCTTTGTTGACTCTGAATGGACCCAATTCTTCCATGGCTCCATCTCCAAACGAAGAGCAACCCGGTCCTATACATGTGTTGGAACAATTTGATTATCAAAAGACAAATGATCGATGGCTACATATAAATCAATTGAAATTTCATGCGTCTTTATGAATCACTTTTTATTCTTTCAAACACGGTTATTAATATTTAAATACAAATTTTTTTACTCGATATTCTCTTGGTAAAATGGTAGGTGATGCAGAATAGGTGATCGACGCGTTTCGGGAGCGATGAGTCCGAAATGGTCTATTTTGATATTTTTAAATATTTACAGAAAAATCGACTAGTAGAAATAAATGACGCCCCGAACTCGGAATCACCCCGAACTCGAAATCGTCACAACGCGCGCTTATTTTTCCATTTCTGACCCTTAAAATGGTTTTTTGCTATTTTTAGTAACTTTTTAGATTTAATATATCTTTATCATAACAAATAGGATTTGATTTCTATCAAAACCGATGTTCTTCTAGGATCCCTTAGATTTGATTATAACTAATTATGTTTTTTACTATTTTTAGTAAGTTTTTCGTTATTATAAAATGGAGGCTTGTAATATAGGTTTTTCAACTTTTCATTAATATATTTCTAAGTTTTATTATTCTCTTTGAGAATTGTGGTTTGTTTAAGTATCTCAATGCTTGTTGGATCTTTGTTTTAGTTTTTCGCTGCGATAATAGATGTACCCATTCTTTAGTGAGGGGACTTGGATTCAAGTCTTTTCCCCTCATCAGAATATTTTTTTTAACTAGATGTGTGATATATCAGTACTACTACAATTTTTTACATTCATCACGGTTTAAAACAGTGATTAAAGACTTTTGATCAAGGTTTTGAACCGTGATCTATGAGGGTGTGATTGTTTATATCTTATTTTTTATCACGGTTTGAAAGCATGATAAAAAATAATAAATGATCACGATTTTTAAATTAAAAAACCGCGATTGTTGTATAGAAATTTATCACGCTTATATTATAAAAAGAGATATTTGGTATCCAAAAGACCACTGTTTTGATAAGAACTGTGATTTTTATATTATGTAAGATCACATTTTATAAATAATCCGTGATCTTTACATTATTTAAGATCACGTTTTATAAACAATATGTGATCTTTAAATTATTAAAAAAAATCACAATTCACTTAATCATTAAACAATTTTAGATATTGATTGTACCTGCTCTTACAATTCAATCCACACAACAAAAGAGAGATGCTCATTTAAAATAATTTTCATTCCTCTAATATATATAACGCGACTCTTTTAAAAAATAAAAATAGTCAATAGACAAAGCTATTTTTACAAATATTAAAAAGAACTAGGGTTATTTGTGAAAATTGCCCAATACGAAAACATTGCTCAACACGCAAGACAAAGAGGTACATAAGGGGCCATAAAATTTGAATTTCAAGTACCTCCATTGAGCCACAACACAAGTGGTTTATGAGAGGCCCCAACAGGAGACTCAACGAAGTAGTAAAAGAGGGCCCTCCCCGCCTTCGGATCAACGGTCACATACCCCGAGTACTGATCGAACTCCACCCCTTCTGGCTGTCCCGGCAAGCTCGAGATCTTATCAGCGTCTCGCAAGCCCTCTTGAGGACTCACATAGACCGGCTTATAATAAGTCCCGGTCGTCGATGCCCTGATCGGACGCTCGATCGATCGTTTAGCCCGAAACATCGGGAAGCGGGACAATGGGACATACTTTGTTGCACCACCGTGACCATGAATTTTGATGATTGTGAAGCAGCAAATGAAGAGAATTATGTGAAACGCAGACTTCATTGTTGATTTTCGGTGGTGGTGATGCGTGTAGAACACAAAGGCCCGTTTTATAATGTCTCGTATCCAACCCTGACATGATTGATGATGATGATATTTCAAGATTGGCTGGGTAGATGAGAGAGAGAGAGAGAGAGAGAGATCACACTGTTTTAATACAGAAGAAAGAGAGGTTGGGGACCTTGTCCTCACACCCGTGATTACGTGGACTTTTCTTATTTAATCTCTATCGAGCAAGACCTCATTTTTATATTTTATTTTATTTTTAATGAATCGATGTGACGTATATCCGAATGTTTTGTGTGGCAGGTGATAAAAAGCTAACACCAATGAAAGAATTTTCGAGCAGTTTGAGATGTGGAAAGAAAGGTTGGGGGAGATAATGTTGGCATAAATGGTGTCTGTTGAGTGTTGAGGGGAGACTGACTACTGGTCATCGAGGGCTTTGTAGTCTCTGTCATTTATCAGTCGGAATTTTTTTTAAGGTGAGTCTGTATAGATAACATTATTAGATATTGATGGTTGTCAAATAAAGAATGAGTGGTGTTGATTATATCTATTTAGTTGTGGTTTAATTTTCTATAAGGTTAAATACACATGTCTTATGCACGTTCAATTACACGTGCATTAAATGAGTACATATTCAGTTTCTTATGTGTAGATACCTATTAAGGACTCATTTGTAATTCCAGTCCTTATGATAGACAAAGACGAAATTTTGAGTTGTCTATATAAATGGTTGAAGTCTCCACTCCAAACCTTAATTTTTTCTTTCTCATTATACTCATCCCAGACGAAATTTTGAGTTGTCTATATAAATGGTTGAAGTCTCCACTCCAAACCTTAATTTTTTCTTTCTCATACTCATCCCATCATTGTGTGAGAGAAAACAAAAGAGAAAGAGGCTTGGAGGTGGAAGACCTACCATTAGATTATCAAAACAATAGCGACATGTACGCATATTATTGACTTTTCTTCATTAGTTTAGGGGGTTTTATTAAAATCTCAACAAATAGTATTAGGGGTTTTATTTTCTATTCATGAAATAAGCTATATGATTTGTTTTTGAGAGAATTATCCAGATGCCCCTTGATCAAGGGTTTAAATTTTTTTTTTTGCACTTGGACTTTTTTTATTTTTTATTTATCCCTGAAATCTGGTTCTATTTTTTTTTTTTTTGCCCCTGACCAATTACATAAATAAATTTCTATAATTGATTGTTAAATATATGTAATTGGTTATTATATTTCTGTAATTTATATGTGATACCCGAACTACCCTTACAAACAGTTACATAAATACATAAATATAATGTGATACATACAGAAATTATACAAATAATTACAGATATTTAATAGTTGTCAACAAAAAATATTAAAATACGTAAATATGTTTATCAAAACAAAAGAGAGAAATTACAAAAGAGAGAGGGACTTGGAGGTAGAAGACTTGGAGAGAGAGGGACAAAAGAGAGGGGGACATAAATATCATTGTGTGAGAGAAAGCAAAAGAGAGAGGGACTTGGAGGTGGAAGACCTACCATCAGATTATCAAAACAATAGCGACATGTACGCATATTATTGACTTTTCTTCATTAGTTTAGGGGTTTTATTAAAATCTCAACAAATGGTATCAGAGCCTCTTGCAAGATCATTAAAAAAAGAATAAAGTTTAATTTTCTATTCATGAAATAAGCGATATGATTTATTTTTGGGAGAATTGTTCAGATGCCCCTTGACCAGAGGTTTAACTTTTTTTTTCCCTTGGACTTTTTTTTTAATTTTTTATTTATCCCTAAATTCTGGTCCTTTTTTTTTTTTGCCCCTGACCAATTATATAAATATTACATTTCTGTAATTGATTGTTAAATATGTAATTGGTTATTATATTTCTGTAATTTATATGTGATACACGAACTACCCCTTACAAACAGTTACATAAATACATAAATATAATGTGATATATACAGAAATTATACAAATAATTACAGATATTTAACAGTTGTCTACAAAAAATATTAAAATACGCAAATATGTTTAAACACAAAATGGTCATCTATACATTTTCAATATCATTATAATATCATCTGTAAGTGCATTCAATGTACGCAAAATTGTTATATATACAATCCTAAAATTTCATTAAAATAGATACATCAATTGTTTGAATTATGATGTTTTCTTCTTATCTTAATGATCAGTTGTAGTCTTCCCCTCAATCCTCTTCATTTCCTTTTGGATGAAATGAAACCCACTGAAATATCATTGAATTAGAAATTCAATGTATTTCATAACGAAAAACGGTCTTTCCAAGCAAAATAAAAAATACAACAAACAGTCAAACACTTAAATAAATTTATGAACAATTGTAATATTTTAGTAGAATTACTTCTTGATCAATGTACTAAACAATTATAGAAACTAACATTTGTATAACAATTACAACAAAAACTACAAATGTAATACTCAACGACATAATCTACCATTTACAGATAATTACAAATTACAAAAATGTAATAATCAATTACATATATTTAACAATCAAATACAGAAATGTAGAATTGTGGCACTGGTTAGGGGAAAAAAAATAGGACCAAATTTCAGAGGTAAATAAAAAATAAAAAAAAGTCCAGGGATAAAAAGAAATTAAACCCCTTGTCAAGGGGCATCTAGACAATTCTCCTTTTGTTGTCTGTATCTCGTCATTTTTATTTTGATGAAACCCAATTATAGATGCCGAATATACAATGATATTGTTCGTATGATATAAAATAAATATTATTATACAAAAAAATAAATATTATAAAAACTGGGCCGGTCTACCTTTGCATCCGCCTCTGTTGATAATTGTAAAATATGACAAGCATTAAATGATTATTTCACAAGCACTTACCATTGTTCCATGCATAGTTATTCCGGCTCAAAGTTGACCCATCTTTGTTGACTCTGAATGGACCCAATTCTTCCATGGCTCCAGCTCCAAACGAAGAGCAACCCGGTCCTATACATGTTTTGGATAAATTTGATCATCAAAAGACCAAGAATGATATCGATGACTATAAATTTCATGTGTCTTAATAAATCATTTCTTATTCTTTGAGACAGGTATTAATATTTAAGTACAGATCTTTTTGAAGTCTAAACAAAGATAAATAATTAACACATTTAAATATGAACATTAGTTTGAGTAATTGGGTGACATAAAAAGACGAGATGATCATCAATTCAAAAACAGATTAATTGTGGGCGCCAAATTTTCTTACTATGCATAGTGGGCCGGATAACCTGGCCCATTAAATCCAAACTGATCGAACAACAATCCACCAGGCCCAAGCCTGACTCGACAAACCAGCTATTCAGGTTTGACTCGACAACACGACGGCCCAGCCGGTCTCGACGCGAACGGGTCGACTCGGGAACCCAAGATCGACTAGGTCAGTATCTGATCCATTGAATAATTGTATTGATCCCTATGAATCTTAAACAATTATTGGTCATTATCAACATTAATCTCCAGCAATGCCAAATGAATCATAGGATCAGGTCATTATTGACTCTGTCCATCAAATCCCCATCAAATATGGATTCTCTTGATGGATTATATCTAGCAATTTTATCTATTGTTCCCTCATTGATGGCTAGTTAAATCTCAGTCGTCCGATGTGATGATAACAATCACAAACCCTAAACCCATTCTCCCAACTATAAATAGGGGGGATGACAGATATAACAGGTATGCACAATTTTTTTTTTCAAACTCCCTTCATTTGACCATTTTACTGACTTAAGCGTCGGAGGGTCTTCTGTAGGACCCTCACCTCCCGGTGTGAACGACGCTCAAAGGTTGCTGACCGGTGGAAGGAAGCTCATCTTGGACGGAGGAGAATGGGAGAGATCGAATTCGATTACCCGAACCCGGTAAGTCGAATTTTGCCCCTCCATTAATCATGTAATATAATTGAATTTAAATAGTATATTTAAAAAAAACATAATTTTATCAAACATATTGTACTCACACATTTTTAGGAGTGGACAAATTGTATTTTTAAAAAATATATTACATTCAATCCTTAATTTTTACAGTTACAAATGCAGTCTCTACATATTTTTATTTTTTAAAATCATATATACATCATTTAATAAGGTATATAATTTTTATAAAAAGTAAAGTATATATTTTAATGAATTAAATTATGTCTTTACATAAGACAAAGACAAAACGGGGTTTAAATTTGAAATTTCAAATACCTCCATTGAGCCACAACACCAGTGGCTTATGAGAGGCCCCAACGGGAGACTCAACGAAGTAGTAAAAGAGTGCCCTCCCCGCCTTCGGATCAACGGTTACGTACCCCGAGTACTGATCAAACTCCACCCCTTCTGGCTGTCCCGGCAAGCTCGAGATCTTATCGACATCTCGCAAGCCCTCTTGAGGACTCACATAGACCGGCTTATAATAAGTCCCGGTCGTCGATGCCCTGATCGGACGCTCGATCGATCGTTTAGCCCGAAACGTCGCGAAGCGGGACAATGGGACATACTTTGTTGCACCACCGTGACCATGAATTTTGATGATTGTGAAGCAGCAAATGAAGAGAATTATGTGAAACGCAGACTTCATTGTTGATTTTCGGTGGTGGTGATGCGTGTAGAACACAAAGGCCCGTTTTATAATGTCTCGTAATCCAACCCTGACATGATTGATGATGATGATATTTCAAGATTGGCTGGGTAGATAAGAGAGAGAGAGAGAGAGAGAGAGAGAGATCACACTGTTTTAATACAGAAGAAAGAGAGGTTGGGGACCTTGTCCTCACACCCATGATTATGTGGACTTTTCTTAGTTAATCTCTATCGAGCAAGCCCTCATTTTTATATTATATTATATTTTTAATGAATCGATGTGCCGTATCCGAATGTTTTGTGTGGCAGGTGGTAAAAAGCTAACACAAATGAAAGAATTTTCGAGCACTTTGAGAGATGGAAAGAAAGGTTTGGGGGAGATAATGTTGGCATAAAAAATTGGGGTGTGTGTTGAGGGGAGACTAACTACTGGTCAATGAGATTTTTGTAGTCTCTGTCATTCATCAGTTAGAAATTTTTTTAAGGTGGGTCTATATAGATCACATTATTAGGTATGGATGGCTGTCAAATAAGGAATGAGTGATATTGATTATATCTATTCTGATTTTATTTTTTATAAGATTAAATACACATCTTTTATGCACGTTCAATTACATGTGTATTAAATGAGTATAGATTCAGTTTTTTATGTGTAGATACCTATTAAGGATTCATGTGTAATTTCAGTCCTTATGATGGACAAAGACGGGATTTTAGGTTGTCTATATAAATGGTTGTGGTCCCCACTCTAAACCCTAATTTTTTCTTTCTCATATCCATCCCATCATTGTGTGAGAGAAGGCGAAAGAGAGAGACATAGAGATGGAAGACCTACCATCAGATTTTCAAAACAATGGTGGTACACATATTATTGACTTTTCTTCATTGATCAACATGATATCTAAGGTTTAGACGTTTTATTAAAATCCCAACATCATCCGCCCATCCATTCCAGTGATTTTTGGTGGTGGTAATGCGTGTAAAACAAAGAAGAGAAGGCTCACTCATGATATGATTTAATTTTCAAAAAGTGTTGAATGATGAATAGTCATGCATGCAAGTGCCCTCATAGAGCACTTAGACATTTGTTTGAATGTTCCATCTAGAAAACAGTTTAATTATCTTTATATTTTTATTGAACGAGGTTTTAAAAACTAAACCGTTCATTCAACCGAAAAAAATGAGTCAGTTAATTGTCACTAGTTCAATCGCTGGATCAACCAGATTTGAACCGTGACACTATCACGACTTAATAAAAGTATTAATTATTATTACTAAATAAATAAATTTATAAAATATTAATTATTTTATGAAATCTTTTCATAAATATAAAATCTTAATTTTAATACTTTTTAAGCTTTCATTTAAACATCATAGTATATTTTAATTATATAAAATATAATTTTTTTTTATTGATTTCATACTTAATAAGCAAACAATCACAATTTCTATGAATAAAGAAAATCAATAAGCTTAATCAATCCATCACCAGTTCTCAAAAACCGTCGGTTCATTTAATGGGTTAATTGGATTTTATCGGTTTTTTATACAATCAAGTTTTAAGAGTAAAACAAACCATAACTCAAAACAGATAAAATTTTAACCGATTCAACTGATCGGGTCAGGTCGGATTTTAAAACATTGGCTTGACTTACCGCAATGTCTTTCAAGTTAATGATAGTTTGGTTGGTGATATTATTGTTTTGAAGGATGGTATAAGCCAATTGGGGAACACAGTGACCAGCTTAGCTATCTCCTGTGATGTAGAAGTCCCTCGACTTATATTCAGGGAACCTCTCTAACCAGTTCACAAGGAATGTGTAGGAATCTTCAGCTGTTCTTTGATCCCTACTTTTAACATAGTTCCCGTGGGTGATTCAAGGAATAATATATTTGCCTCTGGGGAAAGATCCCTACTTTTAACACAGTTCCCGTGGGTGATTCAAGGGATAATATATTTGCCTCTGGGGAAAGCATATAAATCATGTAACATGGATCTTTGTTGAGTGATTATTGTTTAAAGGGAAAAATCCATACAACCCCTTGTAATCTGATTGAAATCCATATATATAACCCCCTTCTTTTTCTTAAAATTCATATAACCCCGTGAAAACACCTAATAAATCTAAATAACCCCCTGAATAAAATTTCTATTGACAGATGATGAATATTTTATGAATATTTTGTTTGGCTAAGCCTGACTGAAAACACAATATACTAAAAAAATTCCTACAATGTAATAAAAATCCGAAAAATATTTTTTCACATTTTTAACACATTCAAAGATTTTTTTGGTAATATGTGTTCTCTATTGGGGTTAACTAAACATAATATTCATAAAATATTCATCATCTCTAAACGTAAATTTTATTCAGGAGGTTATTTGGATTTACTAGGTATTTTTAAAGAGTTATTCCATGGCTCCATCTCCAAACGAAGAGCAACCGGGCCCTATACATGTTTTGGAGCAATTTGATCATCAAAAGATCACGAATGATATCGATGACTATAAATTTCATGTCTTAACACTTTGAGACACGTTTTAATATTTAAGTAGTACAGATACAAATATTTAACACATTTCAATATGAACAATAGTTGGAGTAATTGGATGACATAAAAGGACGAGATGATCATCAGTTCAGAAAATAGATTAATCATATAATATAATTGAATTTAAATAGTATATAATTAAAAAAAACATAATTTTATAAAGGAAAATGATTTATAGGCCGCATTTCATAAGTCCTATGTAAGCCCCATGAGGTGGCATTGGTGACATTACCCTTAATACCCTTGATTTGTTTTTAGGTAACTTTCACTGATTTTAATGGGCGGTTAGGATCAACGAGTTATTCAAGAATCAATAATGATTTTTGGGCCCCAATTGGTAGACCCCATTCTAAACCCCATGAGGTGGCAAGACTGAATTCTCCAAAATACCCTTTTATGTTATATTCACCTTTTTTTATCTCATATATCATAACCGATCCCCATATCGTAACCGTCCTCTTAATTAGTGGAGGTAAAACCATAATTTCGTTTTTTATGGAAACAATTAATTTAATTGAAAGCAATTGTGTATATTGAATACATTAATTGGTTTAGATTGATTAGAGGAACAGAAGAAAAAAAAAATCGATTCTCTGTTTTGGGGGATTCCATTTGTTTTTATTTTTGTTTTAGTTCAATCAATGAAGAAGAGAAGAGTTTTGATTTATTTAGTTTTTTTTGTAACCAGTTTTTTGTGCAAACAATGACGATCCATTCAGGCTAGTTCTTTTTCGATCTAAATATATTATTTTGATTTTGGTTTTGATTTTTCGTCATTCATTTGAATCATCGTATACATGTTTTGAATATGAATTTCATTTTAAATTCAGATACATGATGTGTCTCTTGATTTACATGTATTGTTGTGTACCAAGTTTGATATGTACAATCATTTATGATTGTGTGTTTGTGAATAATTATGCATAATGTGTCATTTATCATATTTTTTAGCTTTGTATCAGCATTATTCGACTTATTCAGATTCAAGAGTTTCAAATACAATGCACATTCACTTGTATGGAATGTGTATTTGTTATTTCAAATTTCAGATACACCTGTATCTGAATTTGAATTCTAGCCCTTTTTTTAAGATGTTTGTCAATTTAAATTCAGATACACCTGTATCTGAATTTGAATTGCAACTCATTTTTTGAAAGTTGTTATTTTTATTTTTATGGATTTGATTAATGTATAGTTGATTAATATTTAATTGCTTATTGTTGGCATTTTGAAAACTTTTTGTGAATTTTCTGTGCAGTTTCATGCAAACCATATTTGTTTATTTGGATTTTCAGATACATTATTGTATCTTAATTGATAATATGTGATTAATGTTTTTTTTTTCACTAGACGTGTTTCAAATTTTTTTCAAAATATGTTATGTCTGGTGCCACCTTTTGTGGGATTTAGTTACAAAGTTTAATGAGGATATTAGTTAGTTAGAACTAATTTTTAAAATTATAAAAAGGGCAGTCTTATCATTGTCATTTTGGTGGTTAGAAAAAGTCAAATAGGGAACCAATAGGAGAGTGCCACATATTGAGGCTCACAAATGGGGCTTAATTTATGGGGCCCAGGTAGCAGCTCCCTTCAAGAATTCATTTTGCAGTTTTTTCATTTTTGGATCAGTCGTTTTTGAATTTCAATATTTGATGATGAAATATCTTGCACGGTGCAATTCTTTTGGATGGTCAATGTGAAACAGATTCAGAAGATTTTCTCATCCTTTCATTCGATTAGAAAAAAAAAACTGAACATTATCGTGTTCTTTTTTTATGGAGGTTGTTTCAGGTGCGTCGTTTGTGATGTTTTATAATCTGGCAATTGTGAATTTTGTGTGGTTTTTACGTTTTTGATGTTAATTCTTGCAGTTTCATAGTCTGGCGATTGTGATTTTTGTATTTTTATTTTATGATTTTGATGTTGTAGGTTAAATGTGGCATTTTCTTATATAACGTTATATATATCAGTTACATATTTCATGCCTTTGTTCGAGTTAGGTTCTTATTTTTTCTGGGTTTGTATGTATTTTTAATTACCTAGTTACATTTATAATTGTAACTGAAATGTTATAAGGCTATGCAAAAAAACTTTAATGATATATCTAAATGTAACTAACTTTTAGTGAAAAATTACTTTTTTACAGTTTTGCATTTAAAGTATTAACCAATTTTAATATGAGTACTTTATTTCCATTTTATGTTTTTTTATTCTTTCGGTGAATACATGATCACATTTTTAAAGTTTTTTGTGGTTTTTTTGTTTATTCAATACAGGTAATTCAGTGTCAATGGTAGGCAGTCCACAAAATGATTTTTTTGTTGAAGTTGATATGCAATTTGCAGAAGCAATTGTCCCAAGTATCAGAATGACATTTAATTCGGAAGAAGATGTGCGGATGTTTTATAACAATTTTGCACATAGAGAAAATCTTATTATGTTTTATAATAGTATGCCCACTATTAGTGTAAAATAGGCATACAAAAAGATACAGGCAGCAAAGTTCTGCAAAATCCTTGAAATCATGATCTTCCTTTCAAGCCAATGCCTCAACCAATTGCTGTTTGATGTATGGAGCACACGGTCTACTCACTGTAGCAAATCGCCTTCTAATGAACGCAGTGTCTGGCTTGGTCCCATAGTTCACTGCAGTAAAAAATGTCAATTACATAACAAGTTTATAACATATATAAGTTAAGCATCATGTCATTGCCTTTCACATCTCATGGATTTATAAATAACGCAGAAAGTAGTTACATTATGCATCATATAAAACGAATTAATTAGCTTCTGTGTGCTTTTACACGATGTGTATGAGTTACATTTTCAATATATAATCCAGTTACATTTTCTGTATCAATTACTTAAAGAAGTTACACTATGAACATAAACAACATTCATAATAGTTAGTTACATTACTAATTGTTAGCACATTCTACTCAACGGGCAACTGTGGAACAGTTTGAGCCAGTAATATGATACATAAACATAGTTACATTTTGAGTGTATATTATACAAATCATAATGAATAAGTGAGATACATAATCTATTTTCTGTTAAAAAGACACATAGAAATCAGATACATTTTTTAGTAACATTAATCAATAATTTCATACATTATTTCTGAATCATATGCATAACTGAAATATAAAGATACCATCAAAAACACAAACAACATGTCAAACATATTATTTTTAGTTACATTATTGAGATTTCTGTGTTAAAATAATCATAGATTATACGATTCATACATGTATCTGAAAAATAAAAGTTACTGTACATCGTTCTACATTCCCAGATTATCATTTTTAAGAAAGATCGATGAAATGCGTTTCATATAAAAACACAAAATCAATATATATCAAATTTTAGTTACATTATTATGCAATGCAACTGTAAAAAATCAAAATAACCATTTATAGTCGTCGAAATGAGAAAAACATTGAAAAATCAACAAAAAAAAATTTACGTACCCATTTATACAGGGTTTTTTTGCACCAGTTCAAGAAATCCATTGAATCAGAGGTGCTTTTAATTGCGCCGTCGAGTTCAAGGTTTTTCAGAACGATTTTTGATGAAGGTGGAATTGATGGACGGTGTGATTTCGAACGGGAGTATTTTTTAGGAAACCCTAGATTTTGAAACTGGTTTTTGATCGACGAGAGGGTCGGGAAGACGAAGCGAAAAAAAATGGAAAAAGAGGAGGAAATCGCGGGCGACGGTGTGACACATAAATGGGGGTAGTTTAGTTCTTTGCTTTTTTACCCTTTTGTAAAATTAAACCAGACAACCAATGACAAGTTGACACCTCACGGAGCCTATGAGTGAGATTTATATTTTGGAGCCTGTGTAGCATAACTGTTTTATAAAACATATTGTAATCACATTTTTAGGAGTGCATAAATCATATTTTTGAGAAATATATTACATTCAATCCTTAATTTTTACGGTTACAAACGCATTCTCCACATATTTTTTATTTTTTAAAATCATATATACATCATTTGATAAGGTATGTATTTTATAAAAAGTGAATTATATATTTTAATGAATTGAATAATGTCCTTTATAAAATAATAAAAAATTTCTAACAAGATATATATCTCGTTGAGTATACACGGTTAACGAGATATATAAGACAGACATAACGGACTTTAAATTTGAAATTTCAAATACCTCCATTGAGCCACAACACCAGTAGCTTATCAGAGGCCCCACAGCAGACTCGACGAAGTAGTAAAAGAGTGCCCTCCCCGCCTTCAGATCAATGGTCACGTACCCCGAGAACTGATCGAACTCCACCCTTTCTGGCTATCTGGGCAAGCTCGAGATATTATCAGCATCTCTCAAGCCCTCTCGAGGACTCACGTATAGGCCTCTCGAGGACTCATATCTCTCAAGCCAAGCTCCGCGATCCGTTGACAGGCCTACTCACATAATCCGGCTTATAATAAGTCCCGGTTGTCGATGCCCTGATTGGACGCTCGATCGATTGTTTAGCCCGAAAGATCGTGGAGCGGGACAATGGGTCATACTTTGTTGCACCACCGTGACCATGAATTTTGGAGATTGTGAAGCAGTAAATGAAGAGAATTAGGTGAAATGCAGACTTAATTGTTGATTATTTGTGGTGGTGGTGATGCATGTAGAACACAAAGGCTCGTTTTATAATGATTTTAGTTTTAGCTTAGTTGTGTTACTTCGGTGTTGACGGCATGGTTTGGATATATATTGAAATTAATTATATTGTGTAACATTTTTTCCATTGAAATTAATTATAGTCGGATGCATGTGACATGTTTAATTTTTGGAGGTTTTGCATATGTTTATATATATGTGGTCACATATAATGCAGAGACTGATTGGGATTTGGGGTATCAAACAAACAATGGGTTTGCACTTCCATGCATAGAACTGGTCGCAGTGGCGTTGCCACCAATGTTAGAGGGATTGGACTTATGAAATTCATAGGTGTTAACTTACGGAAGGAAAGTCATCCGGATCCAATAAACTGTCTTTTTCATTTGTATAATGAAAAGTGTCTAGACCAGAAATGCAGTCAGCTTGAATCATTTGTTTTTGGGGTAAAATGCGTTAGGACCTCCTAAAGTTTTTAAAATCCACAAAAATAACTCATAAGTTTAGAAACATGTATTTACAATTTCACCCCTTGTCATTAAATTTTTTTGTTAAGATAGAACAAAAATATTTTAAAATTATTAATTTAGCCTTTAATTAATTTATCAAAAATCCCAAAAAAAAGCCAATTTAACTTTGGATGTGTTTTGTGAATATTAGTTAATAAAATAATTAACTTTTCTTTCCGTGTAAGTTTGAGACCATGGGTGGTAGGAAATTGGATTTGGGAGTGACACAAAACTCTTGAGTCACTCCCCCAAATCCTATTTTCATTGAAACCATTGGCAGCCCTTGTAACTTTGGTGACAAATTATCAATAGACTACCCTTCTTCAAAAAAAATCTCTTCAAGTACATATGAATGCATTTTTTTATGAGAATTAACTCATATAATAGTTAATTAAAAGATGAAAATGTGATAATGATTTAATTAAATTGTAAAACTGTATTTTCCCCATCTTAATGGAAAATTAAACTGCAGAAGGTGTAAATGCATGTTTTTAAACTTCAAAGAGTGTTTTTGTAGGTTTTAAAACTTTAGGGGTCCAAATGCATTTTACCTTTTTTTTTAATGTCTCAATCTAATTAGATATGTATATTAATAAAAGAAAAGAAAATATATGTTTTTTTTTTTGAGTAAATTTTTTTTTTCTTGGTTAAATCTTCCCCTATGCGGTAAGGCTCAAACCCAAGTCCCCTCATTAAAGAGGGGGTACCTCTCCCATCCTGTCAAGTCCCCTCACTAAAATATATGTTATTAATTGAAAATATATGTTTTTAATTAATTGAAGAACTTCACATCCACTGCACTGATTCTTTTCTTTATCTATCATGCACATTGTTCATTCCAGAACATCACAGCAAAGAATAATCACAATTTATTCAGGTGGAAAATGATATGTCTAGCCCCCTTCGTCGCCCAAATACAGTTCACATTGGTTTTTATTTAAAAAAAAATCATACACTCTTCTATTAAAGTACATACAGTTATATAAAATAAAGTATACATTAAAATGCATTAATATATTTTTTCATTTTAATTTTTTTTTACGTGATACATTATGATTGAACCTCATATATTATGATAACGTAATATATATTGCATTATATATTACGTCATATATTACGTTATCATAATGTATGAGAATGCAAAATAGACTGAGTGCTCTCTATTAACATAAACATAAGCATGGGTCATGTTTGCCTCACTTACCATCATACAAATGTGACCAAAGAGCAACATTTATACCAGTTCGCAGATGTTGGAGAGAGAGAGAGAGAGTCTGTTAATCGGGTTGGGTCTATACTCATGTAGCATTTGAAACAGATGTAGGTAATATTAATTTGGAATTGATTTGAGAATGTGGTTCTTCTGAAGATCTTCAAAATCAACTCAAAACCCTTACAAGTACAACAACAATTGCGTTATTTTAAATCCAAAAACAACTCTCTTATTACATTTTATTCATGGATTCATCTCCCATGGTCAGGTGTACTAGTCACCATACTAAGATGAAGGTGGAAGCTTTCCTTCCAAGAAGGATGTAAAGAGTGTGAGAGCCCTGGCCGGTTGATAACTTGGAACAAAGTGTCCGGCGCCCCTCACAGTGACGAGCGCCAATCCGCCGACCTTAACATAATGTGAATGTAATTCAAAAGACATATCAGTCTAGCTATACTTAGGACTAGTTTGATAAGTTGGAATACCCAAGTAAATGACACATGGGATTCTTCATTCTTATGACCATTATATTCTAGGATAACTTAATTTTTTTTATAGATTTAATTAAAATTGAATTCATGTGGAATAAGAAATTCTTTTTTGGAACAAACATTACCAAATTGACCCTTAGCACAAAATCATACATGGCATGTTTTGCATTATTGAAAGCAATTATAGATGGGATATGTGTATGTACCTCCCCTTGAGTGTACCAAGGGTACCAAGGTGTCTTCACCGGGAGGCCAAGGCGGCTCACTGCGTATCTGGTTGACGTCACGGGGATTTCTCCATCGTTGTCACCACTGTGGTCGAAAATAAGAATCAAAATCAGTTATATTTGTTAAAATCTCACCGTCGAGCCCCGAAAAGAAATCATGCAATATAATTTAATTTATTTTTTATATATAACAAATGCTAGGACTTGATCTCATGACCTCATAGATTCAGAATTTTTATTCTTTTATAACTTGCCTGTACACCCACACGCGTAAACCACTCTCCATCAGTTGTTTATTGACCGGAAGCATGGTTGTCGGACTGTTATCCCGATCCCACTCACCATTTATAAGGTCACTTTTGCAAACAATAAAATATCATTAGAATTAAAGTTTCTGTGCATATATTATGCACTCGGCTATAGAAGATTTTTTTTTTGAAAATAGGAACACCTACTTGCATGCTGACCATGGACCTGGAAGAGCAGTGGAATTCGCATGGAAAGCCTTTTGAACTTCAGGAATGTTTAGGTAGTTTGCAATGTAGTGTTCTGTGCAAGGATCAAACCCTCCAAACTGCACAAGTTCAGAATATTAGTTTATGTATCATTAATTATTTGATATATATACTTAAGTGATGAGATCATGTGTTGAATATCCTGAAAATTAATCTCGATTGCACTACACAGATGACACAATATTTCTTAAGGTGACAGTTTCTCATTGGCTCACATAAGGATTTAGTGTGTGAATCGTGAATGTTCTACTCACAGAGACTTTTCCAGAGGGAGGTGACAAACATAAAGGAGCATAGATATCGTAGGGGTATGTGTTTCCAAAGTCCACTTGGTTGAGATATAGAGCACATTTCTCTGTTTCGTTGGCACCAGTTGAGAAATTGCAGCTCAAACGGATCCCATTGTAGGTTTCATCGGAGATGAAGGCATGGCTCCAATAGAAGTCTATGGTGCCCACCGAATTCGTTTCATCATCGATCAATGCATTACCAATCTAAAACAAAGAAGAGAAGACTCATTTATCATATGGTTTAATTTTAAAAAAGTGTTACATTTTTCTAAATTTTATTTATTTATTTATTTATATCATAGAGACCCCCCATGACTGATCATACGGTCGAGCTGGGAAAGCTACATCTGCATGTTTGCCTCGGTTCCACAGAAAATTCTTTCAAATAATCGCCAACAAACATGTGGGTATAAATTAGTGTCAAAACTCGAATCCAGGACCTATCGATAACACCGCTAAGCCCTGAATCGTTGTCCTATGACCACTGGGGACCATTTTTCTAAATGTTACCTCTAGAAAATAATTTAATTATCCATATGTTTTTACCGTACTTGTTGCATATCATTTGACTCACCGCAATGCCTTTCAAGTTGATGATAGTTTGGTTGGTGATATAGTTTTTTTGAAGGATGGTATAAGCCAATTGGGGAACATAGTGACCGGCGTAGCTCTCTCCAGTGATGTAGAAGTCCCTTGACTTATATTCAGGGAACCTCTCTAACCAGTTCACAAGGAACGTGTAGGAATCTTCAGCTGTTCTTTGATCCCCACTTTTAACATAGTCTGATGTCGTGTTGGAATAAGAGAATCCGACTCCCGCAGGTGATTCAAGGAACAATATATTTGCCTCTGGAGAAGCATATAAATCATACATATAATCATGTAACATGGATATATAATCTTTAATGATTAATAAACGGGGGGGGGGGGGGCAAGAAATTTTTTTCGGGTGTGTTAATTATATTTTTAGTAAAACGTATACTTACATGTTTAACAACTAGACCATGAGTTTTTACAAAAAACAAAAATTATTTGAATGAATAGTCCATTTTTCAACTCTAATCGTAACCCCATATACTTCTTCAGCATCATAATATCCACATTAATGAGTAATATACTACAATTTTTTTTTATAAATGGATCCATATAATTCTGGAGTATATAATTCATTTTTTCTAAAATAATATATTTTATCTATTTTTTAAAAAATCAAAACATGTACAGATTACAATTGAGACAGAAAAAAAAATTTATGTAATTTTTTCACAATGGTATATTGACACGAGATTAAATTCAGAATTTTTATTTTAAAATAATTTCAAACAAATATTTTTTATATAAAAATATATAAACTTTACATATATAAAATAAATATTATTATACAAAAAAATATATATTATAAAAACTGGGCCGGTCTACCTTTGCATCCGCCTCTGTTGATAATTGTCTAAAATATGACAAGCATTAAATGATTATTTCGCAAGCACTTACCATTGTTCCATGCATAGTTATTCCGGCTCAAAGTTGACCCATCTTTGTTGACTCTGAATGGACCCAATTCTTCCATGGCTCCAGCTCCAAACGAAGAGCAACCCGGTCCTATACATGTTTTGGATAAATTTGACCATCAAAAGACCACGAATGATATCGATGACTATAAATTTCATGTGTCTTAATAAATCATTTCTTATTCTTTGAGACACGTATTAATATTTAAGTACAAATCTTTTTGAAGTCTAAACAAAGATAAATAATTAACATATTTGAATATGAACATTAATTTGAGTAATTGGGTGACATAAAAGGACGAGATGATCATCAATTCAAAAATAGATTAATTGTGTGCGCCAAATTTTCTTACTACGCATAGTGGGCCGAATAACCTGGCCCATCCAAACTGACCGAACAACAATCCACCAGGCCCAAGTCCGACTCGACAAACCGGCTATTCAGGTTCGACACGACAACACGACGGCCCAGCTGGTATCGACGCGAACGGGTCCGACTCGGGAACCCAAGATCGACTAGGTCAGTATCTGATCCATTCAATAATTGTAGTGATCCCTATGAATCTTAAACAATTATTGGTCATTATCAACATTTAATATCCATCAATGCCAAATGAATCATAGGATCAGGTCATTATTGACTATATCCATCAAATCCCCATCAAATATGGATTCTCTTGATGGATTATATCTAGCAATTTTATCTATTGTTTCCTCATTGATGGCTAGTTAAATCTCAGTCGTCCGATGTGATGATAACAATCACAAACCCTAAACCCATTCTCCCAATTATAAATAGGGGGGATGGCAGACATAATTTTTTTTACAAACTCCTTTCATTTGATCATTTTACTTACTTAAGCGTTGAAGGGTCTTCTGTAGGACCCTCACCTCCCGGTGTGAACGACGCTCAGAGGTTGCTGACCGGTAAAAGGAAGCTCATCTTTGGTGGAGGAGAATGGGAGAGATCGAATCCGATTACCCGAACCCAGTAAGTTGAATTTTGCCCCTCCATTAATCATGTAATATAATTGAATTTAAATAGTATATTTAAAAAAAATAATTTTATCAAACATATTGTACTCACACATTTTTAGGAGTGGACAAAATGTATTTTTAAAAAATATATTACATTCAATCCTTAATTTTTACAATTACAAATACAGTCTCCACGTGTTTTTTATTTTTTAAAACTATATATATACCATCTAATAAGGTATATAATTTTTATAAAAAGTAAAGTATATATTTTAATGAATTGAATTATATCTTTACACAAGACAAAAACAAAACGAGTTTTAAATTTGAAATTTCAAATACCTCCATTCAGCCACAACACCAGTGGCTTATCAGAGGCCCCAACGGGAGACTCAACGAAGTAGTAAAAGAGTGCCCTCCCCGCTTTCGGATCAACGGTCACATACCCCGAGTACTGATCGAACTCCACCCCTTCTGGCTGTCCCGGCAAGCTCGAGATCTTATCAGCGTCTCGCAAGCCCTCTTGAGGACTCACATAGACCGGCTTATAATAAGTCCCGGTCGTCGATGCCCTGATCGGGCGCTCGATCGATCGTTTAGCCCGAAACATCGGGAAGCGGGACAATGGGACATACTTTGTTGCACCACCGTGACCATGAATTTTGATGATTGTGAAGCAGCAAATGAAGAGAATTATGTGAAACGCAGACTTCATTGTTGATTTTCGGTGGTGGTGATGCGTGTAGAACACAAAGGCCCGTTTTATAATGTCTCGTAATCCAACCCTGACATGATTGATGATGATGATATTTCAAGATTGGCTGGGTAGATTAGAGAGAGAGAGAGAGAGAGAGATCACAGAAGAAAGAGAGGTTGGGGACCTTGTCCTCACACCCGTGTTTATGTGGACTTTTCTTATTTAATCTCTATCGAGCAAGCCCTCATTTTTATATTTTATTTTATTTTTAATGAATCGATGTGACGTATCCGAATGTTTTGTGTGGCAGGTGATAAAAAGCTAACACAAATGAAAGAATTTTCGAGCACTTTGAGAGATGGAAAGAAAGGTTGGGGGGAGATAATGTTGGCATAAAAAATTGTGGTGTCTGTTGAGGGGAGACTAACTACTGGTGATCGAGGGCTTTGTAGTCTCTGTCATTCATCAGTTAGAAATTTCTTTAAGGTTATCTATATAGATTACATTCTTAGACATTGATGACTGTCAAATAAAGAATAAGTGATGTTGATTATACCTATTCTGATTTAATTTTTTATAAGGTTAAATACACATCTCTTATGCACGTTTAATTACACGTGCATTAAATGAGTACATATTCAATTTTTTATGTGTAAATACTTATTAAGGACTTATTTGTAATTTCAGTCTTTATGATAGACAAAGACGAAACTTTGGTTGTCTATATAAATATATAAATTGTTGAGCTCCTTACTCCAAATCTTAATTTTCTTTTTCTCATACCTATCCCATCATTATGTGGGAGAAGACAAAAAAGAGAGGAACTTGGAGGTGGAAGACCTACCATCAGATCCTCAAAGCAATGTGATGTACGTATATTATTGATTTTTTTTCATTAGTTTGAGGGTTTTATTAAAATCCCAATAAGCGGTATCAAAGCCTCTTACAAGATTATTGAAGAAAGAATAAAGTTTTATTTTCTACTCATGAAATAAGCGATATGATTTTTTTTTTTTATCTCGCCATTTTTATTTTGATGAAACCCAATTATAGATGCCGAATATACGATGATATTGTTCATCTATCTTGCCTTAAAGAATGAATAAAATAATATGGTCTGCATATTCTGTCCGCGTATATGAATTGATTGATCCCATTAGTCTTTGATTTGAATTATTCAATAATTCATACGGACGGACGAATTCATTGTGGAATAATGTAAAGACCATAAGGTCATCAGATTTTTTTTTTGAGTTTTTAGTTTTAAGTCCCGTAAATTATAGGATTTAACTATCGATCTCTCACTTCTTTATATTTAAGTTTTAGTCCCTACATTTAAATGATATATTCCTTTTTGATCCCTGTAAGAGACCTATTTTTAAATGGTTTAATTTACTTTTTAGTCCCTGTGAAAGACATATTCTTAAATTATCATTTAAATATAGGGACTAAAATTATCTATGAGATCTTCATCGATGTATTGACTTATAATGAATTATTTGAATTTTGATATTTTTTGTCTTAAATTATCATCTTTATATTTATATTTTGTTATAATTTTTTTTATTTTAGGTATATTGTTTAGTCTCTACCCCCCCCCCCCCCCCTCCCCTCCTTTTGTTCTTAATCCTGAGTCCGTCCCTGAACATAAACATAAAAATAAAAATGGGTCATTTTTTGCCTCACTTACCATCATACAAATGTGACCAAAGAGCAAGCAATATTTATACCAGTTCGCAGATGTTGGAGAGAGAGAGAGAGACGGTCTGTTAATCGGGTCGGGTCTACTATAATCCGATTTGATCACTTTATGGATTATGCGTAGTTTTTGCATGTGTTTGCATGCCCTTTTGAGTGTCCTTCCATGTGTTTGCACGCCTCTTGAATGGATATAAAAACCCAAAATTTATTTAAATTTATTTGTTTTGCACACCTATTAATTTATGCACCCGGCCCTTTCACTGAATTCACTCCTCTCATATCTACATTTTAAACTCACAGTAGTCATGTGAACGAGAGAGGAGGAAGAGGACCGATGAGGAGGAGGAGCGATAGATCGATAAAGAGAAGTTGATCTAGAAAAAAAAGAGTTGTGTTCTAGAAATGGAGAGTGAAAATTAAAGGGGCGTGTAAATAGATTGACTTAAATTGGAATAATATACAAATTAGAGAGATGCGCAAACATAATTGAAAGGTACTAATAAAGACACTCTTAGCATGTCATTTTTAGGTTCTTAGAATTTTTTTTAATCTCACCATATGACATGTTATCATTGGACAATGGCACAAGTGAAGTCAGACAGGAAGTATTGTGAAATCTCTCATATTTATCTAACAAATAACATACATCGTTAACCTCTCATATTTTTCTAACGAATAACATACATCATTAACGAAATGAACTGCAAAGGATATTGAAAATAAAGACTGCTCGTGACAACACCCATTCATAAACTCTCACAATTCTATGCCTTCTTATGTAGATATATAATTATGTAGCATTTGAAACAGATGTAGGTGACATTAATTTGGAATTGATTGAGAATGTGGTTTTGAAGATCTTTGAATTAAATCAACTCAAAACCCTTACAAGTACAACAACAAATGTGTTATTTTAAATCCAAAAACAACTCTCTTATTACATTTTATTCATGGACGATTCATCTCCCATGGTCAGATGTACAAGTCACCATACTAAGATGAAGGTGGAAGCTTTCCTTCCAAGAAGGATGTGAAGAGTGTGAGAGCCCTGGCCGGCTGATAACTTGGAACAAAGTGTTCGGTGCCCCTCACAGTGACGAGCGCCAATCCGTCGTATCCGACCGCATATACACCGACCTTAACATAATGTTGATGTAATTCAAAAGACATATCAGTCAAGCTATACTTAGGACTATTTTGATAAACTAGTTGGAATACTAAGTAAATGATATTTGGAATTCTTCATTCTTATGACCATTATATTCTAGGATAACTTAGAATTTTTTTTTATAGAATTAATTAAAATTGAATTCATGTGGAATGAGAAATTATCTTTTGGGACAAACATTACCAAATTGACCCTTAGCATACAAAATCATACATGCATGCATGTTTTGTATTATTGAAAACAATTATAGATGTGGATATGTGTATGTACCTCTCCTTGAGTGTACATACCAAGATGTCTTCACCGGGAGGCCGAGGCGGCTCACCGAGTACCTTGTCGTTACGGGGATTCTTCCATCAGTGTCACCACTGAGTACTAAAATATATAAGAATAAAAAACAATTATTTTTGTTAAAATTTCACCTTTGTGGCTCGAAGCAAAATCATGCACAATTATTTAATGTATTTGTTATAAAAAATGTTGATACTCAAACTCATGACCTTGTGCTATCAATTTTTTTTTCTTTTGTTTTACAGATAACTTGCCTGTACACCCACACGCGTAGGCCACTCTCCATCAGTTGTTTGATGCCCGGAAGCATAGTTGTTGGACTGTTCTCCCAATCCCACTCACCATTTATAGAGTCACTTTTGGAAAAAACTTCATTAGAATTAAATTTTCATATTATACTCGACTATAAAAGAGGAACACTTACTTGCATGCTGACCAAGGACCTGGAAGACCAGTGGAATTCGCATGGAAAGCCTTTTGAACTTCAGGAATGTTTAGGTATTTTGCAATGTAGTCTTCTGTGCAAGGATCAAATTAGGCCTGTCAACGGGTCGGGTGTGGGTCGGGTGGGGGTGGACCCGGACCCGACCGGTTTGATTGTCGGGTCTTTCGGGTCGGGTCCACATCGGGTCTCAGGTCGGGTCGGATCGACCCATTTACAAAAAGTAGGTCAGACAAAGAGAGATTAATAAACTTCTTAAAGGTCTACAATGACTTCATTTTATTTCTTTTTAATAGAGTGTAATACATTATAAATAGTTTTTCACTATTTTGATTTTTTAATGTTTAATAAGATGACATTTGGAATACGGTTTAGATTATTACGCTTTTACGTGAAGTCAAAAGATTGTAAAAATATTTCAAATGCTTAAAATTTTAAATGAGTATTCAATATTTAGTTATAAATGTTTGGTTGGATCATGAATGTTGGGTTGAATCATTAATAAAAAAAATCACAAAGTATTTGGGTTGGATCAATCGGGTCGGGTCGCGGTGGACCCAGACCCGACCCGTTTTCATTGTCGGGTCTTTCGGGTCGGGTATTTATGCATTCTATCGGGTCGGGTCCGGGTCGACCCGCAACCCGTTGACAGGCCTAGATCGAATCCTCCAAATTAATCTCAGCATATTAGTTTATGTATATTAGTTTATGTATCATTAAATATTATTTGATATACTTATGTGATGAGATCATGTGTTCAATATCCTGAAAATTAATCTCGATTGCGCTACACAGATGACACAATATTTCTTAAGGTGAGTGTGTGCATGTCACATAAAACATCAATTAAATTAAAGCAATTAACCAATGTGAGTTTTCGTAGGTCACATAAGGATTCTTGTAACCATGAATGTTCTACTCACAGAAACTTTTCCGGAGGGAGGTGACATGCATAAAGGAGCATAGATATCATAGATGTATGTGTTTCCGAGGTCCACTTGTTCTTGATATAAATCACATTTCTTTGTTTCGGGGTCTCCAATTGTGAAGTTGCAGTTCAAACGGATTCCATTGTATGTTTCATCGGATATGAAGGCATGGCTCCAAAAGAAATCTGTGCTGCCCACCGAATTCGTTTCATCATCGATCATTGCATTACCGATCTAAAACAAAGAAGAGAAGACTCAATCATGATATGGTTTAATTTTCAAAAAGTGTTAATGATGAATATTGAGTCATGCATGCAAGTGCCCTCATAGAGCGCCCTTCATTTTTTTTAATGTTACATCTAGAAAACAATTTAATTATCTTTATATTTTTATTTTACGAGTTGCATATTGTTTGACTTAATGTTTTAAAAATCGAACAGTTCATTGAACTGAAAAAATGAATCATTTAAAAGTCATTAATTCAACCGCTGGATCAACCAGATTTGAATAGTGAAATTATCACGACATAATAAAAGTATCAATTACTATTACTAAATAAATAAATTCATAAAAAATAAATTATTTCATGAAATCTCTTCATAAATATGAAGTTTTAGTTTTAATACCTTTTAAGCTTTCATTTAAACATGATAGTATATTTTAATTATATAAAATATAATTTTTTTTATTGATTTCATACTTAACAAGAAAACAATCACAATTTCTATGAATAAAAAATAATCAGTTTAATCAATCTATCGTCGTCAGTTCTCAAAAACCATCGTTTCAACCGGTGGATTGATTAAATTTTATCGATTTTTTATACAATTCAGTTGTGAGAGTAAACTGAACTATAACTCAAAGCAGGTGAAGGTTTATACCCTCTTGAGGACTCACATAGACCGGCTTATAATAAGTCCCGGTCGTCGATGCCCTCATCGGACGCTCGATCGATCGTTTAGCCCGAAACATCGGGAAGCGGGACAATGGGACATACTTTGTTGCACCACCGTGACCATGAATTTTGATGATTGTGAAGCAGCAAATGAAAAGAATTATGTGAAACGCAGACTTCATTGTTGATTTTCGGTGGTGGTGATGCGTGTAGAACACAAAGGCCCGTTTTATAATGTCTCGTAATCCAACCCTGACATGATTGATGATGATGATATTTCAAGATTGGCTGGGTAGATGAGAGAGAGAGAGATCACACTGTTTTAATACAGAAGAAAGAGAGGTTGGGGACCTTGTCCTCACACCCGTGATTATGTGGACTTTTCTTATTTAATCTCTATCGAGCAAGCCCTCATTTTTATATTTTATTTTATTTTTAATGAATCGATGTGACGTATCCGAATGTTTTGTGTGGCAGGTGATAAAAAGCTAACACAAATGAAAGAATTTTCGAGCAGTTTGAGAGATGGAAAGAAAGGTTGGGGGGAGATAATGCTGCCATAAAAAATTGTGGTGTCTGTTGAGGGGAGACTAACTACTGGTCACCGAGGGCATTGTAGTCTCTGTCATTCATCAGTTAGAATTTTTTTTTAAGGTGAGTCTATATAGATAATATTATTAAACATTGATGACTGTCAAATAAAGAATGAGTGGTGTTAATTATATATATTCAGTTATGATTTAATTTTTTATAAGGTTAAATACACATCTCTTATGCACGTTCAATTACACGTGTATTAAATGAGTACAGATTCAGTTTTTTATGTGTAGATACCTATTAAGGACTCATTTGTAATTCCAGTCCTTATGATTAACAAAGACAGAATTTTGAGTTGTCTATATAAATGATTGAATTCCCCACTCCAAACCTTAATTTTTTCTTTCTCATACTCATCCCATCATTGTATAAGAGAAAGCAAAAGAGAGGGATTTGGAGGTGGAAGACCTACCATCAGATTATCAAAACAATAGCGACATGTACGCATATTATTGACTTTTCTTCATTAGTTAGGGGTTTTATTAAAATCTCAATAAATGGTATCAGAGCCTCTTGCAAGATCATTAAAAAAAGAATAAAATTTTATTTTTTATTCATGAAATAAGCGATATGATTTGTTTTGGGGAGAATTATCCAAATTCCCCTTGACCAGGGGTTTAACTTTTTTTTTGCCTTTGGATTTTTTTTATTTTTTATTTATCCCTTAAATCTGGTCTTTTTTTATTTTTGCTCCTGACCAATTATATAAATATTATATTTCTATAATTGATTGTTAAATATATATAATTGGTTATTATATTTCTGTAATTTATGTGTGATACCCGAACTACCCCTTACAAACAGTTACATAAATACATAAATATAATGTGATACATATAGAAATTATACAAATAATTACATATATTTAATAGTTGTCTACAAAAAATATTAAAATACGCAAATATGTTTATCAAAACAAAAGAGAGAAATTACAAAAGAGAGAGGGACTTGGAGGTGGAAGACTTGGAGAGAGAGGGACAAAAGAGAGAGGGACATAAATTTCATTGTGTGAGAGAAAGCAAAAGAGAGGGGGACTTGGAGGTGGAAGATCTACCATCAGATTATCAAAACAATAGCGACATGTACGCATATTATTGACTTTTCTTCATTAGTTTAGGGGTTTTATTAAAATATTAACAAATGGTATCAGAGCCTCTTGCAAGATCATTAAAAAAAGAATGAAGTTTTATTTTCTATTCATGAAATAAGCGATATGATTTGTTTTTGGGAGAATTGTCCAGATGCCCCTTGACCAGGGGTTTAACTTTTTTTTTCCCTTGAACTTTTTTTTATTTTTATTTATCCCTGAAATCTGGTCCTTTTTTTTTTGCCACTGACCAATTACATAAATATTATATTTCTATAATTGATTGTTAAATATATCTAATTGGTTATTATATTTCTGTAATTTATATGTGATACCCGAACTATCCATTACAAACAGTTACATAAATACATAAATATAATGTGACATATACAGAAATTATACAAATAATTACAGATATTTAATAATTGTCTACAAAAAATATTAAAATACGCAAATATGTTTATCAAAACAAAAGAGAGAAATTACAAAAGAGAGAGGGACTTGGAGGTGGAAGACTTGGAGAGAGAGGGACAAAAGAGAGAGGGACATAAATATCATTGTGTGAGAGAAAGCAAAAGAGAGGGGGACTTGGAGGTGGAAGACCTACAATCAGATTATCAAAACAATAGCAACATGTATGCATATTATTGACTTTTCTTCATTAGTTTAGGGGTTTTATTAAAATCTCAACAAATGGTATCAGAGCCTCTTGCATGATCATTAAAAAAAAGAATAAAGTTTTATTTTCTATTCATGAAACAAGCGATATGATTTGTTTTGGGGAGAATTGTTCAGATGCCCCTTGACCAGGGGTTTAACTTTTTTTTTCCCTTGGACTTTTTTTTATTTTTTATTTATCTCTGAAATCTGGTTCTTTTTTTTTTTTTGCCCCTGACCAATTACATAAATATTACATTTCTATAATTGATTGTTAAATATATGTAATTAGTTATTATATTTCTATAATTTATATGTGATACCCGAACTACCCTTTACACACAGTTACATAAATACATAAATATAATGTGATACATATAGAAATTATACAAATAATTACAGATATTTAATAATTGTCTACAAAAAATATGAAAATACGCAAATATGTTTATCAAAACAAAAGAGAGAAATTACAAAAGAGAGAGGGACTTGGAGGTGGAAGACTTGGAGAGAGAGGGACAAAAGAGAGAGGGACATAAATATCATTGTGTGAGAGAAAGCAAAAGAGAGGGGGACTTGGAGGTGGAAGACCTACCATCAGATTATCAAAACAATAGCGACATGTACGCATATTATTGACTTTTCTTCATTAGTTTAGGGGTTTTATTAAAATCTCAACAAATGGTATCAGAGCCTCTTGCAAGATCATTAAAAAAAAGAATAAAGTTTTATTTTCTATTAATGAAATAAACGATATGATTTGTTTTTGGGAGAATTGTCCAGATGCCCCTTTACCAGGGGTTTAACTTTTTTTTCCCTTGGATTTTTTTTTATTTTTTATTTATCCCTGAAATCTGGTCCTATTTTTTTTTTGCCCCTGACCAATTACATAAATATTACATTTCTGTAATTGATTGTTAAATATATGTAATTGGTTATTATATTTCTGTAATTTATATGTGATACCCGAACTACCCCTTACAAACAGTTACATAAATACATAAATATAATGTGATACATACAGAAATTATATAAAAAATTACAGATATTTAATAGTTGTCTATAAAAAATATTAAAATACGCAAATATGTTTAAGCACAAAATGGTCATATATACATTTTCAATATCATCTGTAAGTGCATTCAATGTACGCAAAATTGTTATATATACAATCCTAAAATTTCATTAAAATAGATACATCAATTATTTGAATTATGATATTTTCTTTATATCTTAATGATCAGTTGTAGTCTTCCCCTTAATCCTCTTTATTTCCTTTTGGATGAAATGAAACCCACTGAAATATTATTGAATTAGAAATTCAATGTATTTCATAACGAAAAACAGACTTTCCAAGCAACATAAAAAATACAACAAACAGTCAAACACTTAAATAAATTTATGAACAATTGTAATATTTTAATAGAATTACTTCTTGATCAATGTGCTAAACAATTATAGAAACTAACATTTATATAACAATTACAACAAAAACTACAAATGTAATACCCAACGACATAATCTATCATTAACAGATAATTACAAATTACAGAAATGTAATAACCAATTACACATATTTAACAATTAATTACAGAAATGTAGAATCGTGGCACTGGTCAGAGGCAAAAAAAAAATAGGACCAGATTTCAGGAGTAAATAAAAAATAAAAAAGTTCCAGGGACAAAAAAAAATTAAACCCCTTGTCAAGGGGCATCTAGACAATTCCCCCTTTGTTTTCTGTATCTCGGCATTTTTATTTTGATGAAACCCAATTATAGATGCCGAATATACGATGATATTGTTCGTCTATCTTGCCTTAAAGAATGAATAAAATAATATGGTCTTCATATTCTGTCCGCGTATATGAATTGATTGATACCATTAGTCTTTGATTTGAATTATTCAATGAGTCATACGGACCGGACGAATTGATTATGGAATAATGTAAAGATCACAACGTGATCAGATTTTTTTTTTTTTTTTTTTGCAATTTACAAAAATAGCATTATTGAAATGAATATTTATAAAAATAACATTTGTCGGTGAATATTTAAAAAAATAACATTGACAATGTTTTACAAAGGAGACGCTATATATATATAGCGCCTCTTTTATATTTGTATCCCTCATGATGAATGACATTTTTACAGTGGATGCGCTATATATATATATATATATATAACCTTCAGTGTTTTTCAATTTCAAATGGAGGCGCCGTATATATACGGAGTCTCTAGTGTTTTTCAATTTTAAAGAGATGCGCCATATATATATGGAGTCTCCAATATTAAAATCCACAACAACCATGTATAAATAAGAACTTTTTGTTTTTACATTAGATAAACTTACATATGTGGAATAAATAAATCACCCCCTTCACCAAACACGAAACAGTAAATAATGAATTTGATTTTATTTGTAAATTCTTTAATTCTTTTGATTTATTATATATATTTTTAATTTCTCTCAGTTATTCTAGACTAAACTTTGATTATGAATTTCTTTACTTAATATCTTTTTTTTAATATAGTATTTAATTTTTAGCTTTTGTATTAATGAATTTGTATTGTTTTACTTAATCTTTTAATTAATTTATTTTATTTCAAGTACATTATTTGACTACCAAATTTTTTTGATATTGTTATTAAGAGAAATTTTTTTTTATGAAAAGATTAATTCGGCTCACCTAGAAAAAGTGTCTTGGATCTGCCCCTGCACATGTGCAGGTTTATCTAATAAAAAAATAAAATTTTTTATTTATACATGGCTGTTGTAAAATTTTAACATTGGAGGCTCCATATATATATGGCGCATTCCTTTGAAATTGAAAAGCACTGGAGGCTCCATATATATATGTGCCTCAAGTGTAAAAATATCATTCATCGTGGGGGATACAAATACGAAAAAGACGTCATATATATATGGCGCCTCCTTTGTAAAATAGTGTGAGTGCTATTTTTTACAAATATCCACCGATCAATGCTAGTTTTGCAAATATTCATTTCAATGATGCTATTTTTGTGAATTGTCCTTTTTTTTTTATTGATTTCATATTTAACAAGCAAGCAATCATAATTTTTATGAATACAAAAATCAGTCGGCTTAATCAATCCGTTACCTGTTCTCAAAAACCGTCGATTCAATTAATAGGTTGATTGGATTTTATCGATTTTTTATACAAATCGATTTTGAGAATAAACCGAACCATAACTCAGAGCAAGTGAAGATTTAACTGATTCAATTGGTCGAGTTAGGTCGGATTTTAAAACATTGGTTTGACAACTTACGGCAATGCCTTTCAAGTCGATGATAGTTATTGGAAAATTAATACATTTCCTTAAAAATGTATTAATTAGTTTTCAAATGTAGATTAAAAATTTAATTGGATGTTATTTTAACCCCACTAACTTCTCCATCCACCCCTTTTTTTTCTTTTTTTTTGTGATCCTAACCCACCCCTCCCCTCCCACCACCACCACCTCCCCTTCCTCCCTCTGCCGCCTCTGAGACCTCCGTCTCGCCCGCGACCACCGCGCCTCCGAGACCCCCGTCTCGCCTGCACCCACCGCGTCCTCTGCCGCCTCCGAGACCCCCGCCTCGCCTGCACCCATCATGCCTGACGCCACTTCCGAGACCCCCACCACGTCCGACGCCGATGCATTTGATGCCGCCGATCTCTTCGAACGCATGAAGCGTCCGGCGTCGCTGTCAACTCGTTCGTCCTCGTCGCCGCCCTCAGAGGCGTCGACATCGGGTGTTGTGGGGGTCTCGGAGGCAGCGGAGGGTGAGGTGGGCGCGGGCGAGGCGGAGGTCTCGGAGGCAGTGGAAGGAGGAGGGGGAGGTGGTGGTGGTGATAAGGGAGAGGTGGGTTAGGATAAAAATAAATAAATAAAGGAGTGGGTGAAGGAGTTCGTGGGTTGAAATAACCGCCCCCTTGATTTATTCTATACCTATTTTTCAAATATCAATTTTACCTTTATTCAATAATTGGTGCGGTTTTTTCCCCACCCAAATTTACAAATCCACAACCCAAAAAATATTTGAATGGTGAGTAGAGGATATTTCAAGCAGTTTTTATATGCAGCTACATTTAATTTAGGGTTACTTGCATAAATATTATTAAAAATTTTATTTTGACAAAACATCCTATTGAAACTTTAGTTGTGCATAATGCCCATCAACTTACACCTTTTCAGGATTGTTGATGGGAATGATATTTCAATAAGAGTATTTTGATAAAATAAAATATTTTAAGAGAATTTGTGCAAATAATCTTTCAATTTATACTCATATTTTCTGCTAAAATAATTATGAATTAGAGTGCATTATCTTTTAATTTATATATTTTATAAAAAATATTTTTTTAAAATAAATGTGGATCCAATCAGTGTCCATCATACATGTCAATCCCAAAATTTTCAACTTCATATCCCATCTTTAATTTTAGTTTAGACTTTGTTTGGATTCATAGTGGAAAAGTCGCAAAAACATCACTGTGAATCTAAACGTCTTAACCCTAACACCACGTCAAGATCATTTTGGCACGCGTTCAAGAAGTCTTTGAAAGAATGTTTTTTTATCATGACGCTACTTTTCCTAATGCGGAAATCCCATCATCTTCCCAAACAATCCCTTAAACTACACTTATTGAATCCCATCTCTAATTTTAGTTCAATCCCACATCATATTGCACTAATGACTTATCAATTGCATGTGGTGTGAAGAAAATCAGTTTAACATCATTCTTCGGATTTCTATATGATTAGACGCTTGTCTTATTTATAAAATTGGGGAAAAAATATTATAAATAACATAAAAACTAAATAACCTTTGCCTGTGTCTATTCATTTTTATCCAGGTTACTAATAAAGGCATGGAGTCATATAACAAACAAAAATATATATAAAATAATTTTTTTAAGTATGGTGTTGATGGAAAGCTCTCTTTAAAAAGTTAGAAAGTGAAATTCAAACATGCAAGGAGAGAAAATAAAGGAGTCCACCAAAATATTGAAAAACGAAATCGTTATGATAAGTATGACTGTCAACAATAAATAACTTAAAAATATGATCAATTTGGTCGTTAAATTAATTTGAAATCATCAATTATAGAAATTGACATATCATCTTTATTACTAGTCCTTGTCAACCTGTATCATTAAATCCATCATTATTAAAATTGAATAATAAAATGACAATGCGAAGTTTTCTAACAAATCTCAATCAAATTAAAATGGGGTTTTTTACATATAGGAGCCTAAATAATTTTAATTTATCCTAATACCCCGGGTGAATTATTATTTTCACTATTTAAACCATTTTGCGATTATTCTTACACATTTTACTATTATTCTTACACACTTAATACACACACGCGATTGCACAATTGAACCCATTAGCTATGGTTAATTAAAGAGTATTAAGTAAAAAAATTGTTTTGATAACAAACCCTAATAACTATGGTTGAAGAAGTTAGGAGTATGTTCCCAGAAATTGTTTATCAGAACTAATCTATGTTCATTTTAAAAAAATTACTTCACCTAAAATTCTCACATACATCTAAAAACATGTTATATCAATCATCATATCATACATCTTTTACTCTTATTCTTGAACACAAATAATTTATATAGATGTATAGTGTCATTAAGTCATAAACTATCATTTTATCCACTATTTATCATCACTTTATTCAAAGTGAATGAAACACAAAAATATCATTTTTACATTATTGAACGAGAATAATAAAAAAGAAATAACCAAATAAAAATTTATTTATTTTATATAGATTGTTATCTGTCCCGATATAACTATTGGAGGTGAATAACTCTACGTCACACGGTTACACCCCAACGGTGGAAAGACATTGATGGTAAATTGGTAATAGAGTTTTCAAAGGGGCATTTAGACAATATATGAATTTTTTAGGGAACTAATTATAAAAAACCCCAATTAAAATCTTCAAAATATTTACCCTTCCTAACAAAAAGGTTTTTCGAAATCCGAATCCCGTAAAAACCCAAACCGACATATTCCACCCAATCCCAAAACACCCTCCAATCTCCACCCCAAACAAAACCACCGTCACCGTAAAATAAAAAACATAACAAGGGCAATATAGGAATAAAAAACTCACCCACCCTTTCCTTTTCATTGTTTAAAGTCCGCCGTCTTTTCTTAATGTGGTCCCCCTCTCTGTCTCTCCGGCCACCATTGACAATGGTATAACCTAAAACCCTCAATTTTGTATTTTTTTTTTCAAATTCAGTCAACAAAACCCCAAAATTTTGATTTTTTGTTGTCTTTGATTCGCTAATTCACAGTCGAAGAGAGAGACCAGACCGCGATGGTTGGAGACTCTCCTTGAGAACACGTTCTTCGAGGTCTGCCATGAACACAGAGACCTCCGAGAGAGCAAAATCAACATCTTCTGCATCGATTGCGGCCTCTGCTTCTGCACCCATTGCTTCTCCGGCTCCTCTCACGCCCCCCACCGACACCTCCAGATCAGGCACAACATGTACCAGGACGTCGTCGAAGTCGACGACCTCAACAAGTTGTTCGACTGTTCCAAGATCCAGGTTCACCCAATCGACCCAAAACACCATAAAAATCCGATCTTTTCGTGTGCGTTGTCTTTGAAACCTCGTTTTCTAATGTGAGTTTTTGTTTTTTTTGAGGGGGGGCAGACTTACAAGAACAACGGAAAGAGGGCCGTGTATTTGAATCCCAAGGTCCAATCCAGGCCGTCCAAATCAAACGGCGGCACTGGTGGTGGTGGTGGTGGAGGAGGAGGAGGAGGAGGAGGAGGTCCTCAATGTGTTGTTTGCAAGATTCGAATCACTGAATCGGCGAATCTATTTTGCTCAATCGCTTGCAAGGTCCCTGTTTGTTGTTGTTATTCATTGTGGGCGTTTGTGTTATTCGATTTCATCAACTTATTCTATTCTATTGAATTCAGATATCTGAAGAAGGTGTGAACAACATCGACTCGTCTCCGACTTCACATTTGGAAGCAGAAGAGGCGTTTCCGCCGCCGTCGTCGTCTTCGGTTTCACAAGAGAGAGGGGAGCATTCGATGGACGTTTCTGATGAGGGGACAGTGAGGCCTAAGAAGAGGATCAGACGGCGCAAAGGGGTTCCACACAGGTCTCCTTTGTTTTAAATACTGTGATTGGTCGTAAATACTTTACTTTTTCTTTTTCTTTTATTTTTTTTTGGGGGGGGGGGGGGGGGGGGTTTGGTAATATGTGAGTGATTGATGAAACAATGCCATGATTTTTTAGGGTGACAAAGACAATGATTTATTTGATTTAATCCTCTATTTTTTTTCCGTTGGAGAGAATTTTTATTTTTATTTTTTACTGAAAAGAAGGCAGAGCGGTCTTAATACATTAAGGGACAGAGAGAAAGGAAATGCATGTGATACATCAAGAGCCTTGGTGGAGGGAAATTATTTATTTGTTTTGTGAGAAAAATCCAAATACCACACATATATAAATCCAAATAACCCAAATAACCGACCGTGTAAAACACTTTGCTTGACAGATGATGAATATTATGTATTATCCCGAGTTAAAAACATATAAACAAAAAAAATTTTAAAATACAAAAAACTCTATATTATCCCTTTGAATAGATAATTAAATCCTATTTGAAAGGATAAAATCATCATTTATATAAAAATTTTTACATTTTTAACATTTGTAAGAGATTTTTACTATTTTGTGTTTTCGCCTAAAGTTAAACAAATAAAATATTTGTAAAATATTCTAAAAATAAGGGGGTGATATGGATATGGGTAGTTTATAGGGGGTTATATACAATTTTTTCTTTTGGTCGGATTTCCCTTGTTTTTTTAGGTCGTATGAGAGAGGTTTGTGTCGTTGATTCGGTGGGCCCATTGTTTGATGTGTGGTGGGATTTTAATGATACGTTATGAAGGGGACAGCGTCAGACAAAAAAGCGGCGGATTGGAATTTATTTTCATGGGTCCACGGCATCTAACTTTGAATAAAAAACAAAAATCTCATATACTAGCTAATTATATGCTTAACCCGAAATACAATCTCATAAACCAGCTAATTATATATATATATATATTAAAAAATCTATATTATATATATTTTATATTTCATTGGAAAAAATCTATATAACCCCCTAATTTTTCTTAAAGTCCATATAAACTCATAATCTCCTAAATTAAATTTTGGTTGACAAATTATGAATATTATGTGAATATTCGATTTGATTAACCCCGGCTAAAAATACAATGTACTAAAAACCCCTTGCAAAATGTGTTACAAATACAAAAAATCTTTTGTAAATGATTATTGTATCCCTCTGGATAGGATTTTAAAATCTATTTAGAAGGGTAAAATAATTATTTATAGAAGGTTTTTCGCATTTTTAATTATGGCAAGAGGTTTTTAGTATATTGTGTTTTCAATAAGGTTACATAGGTGTTTTTAGGGTGCTATTTGGGTTTAGTGTTTTCAGGAGACTATTTGGATTTACACAGATGTTTTCAAGTGGTTTATATGAATTTCAGGAAAAAATAGGGGTTATATAGATTTCAGACAGTTTACAGGGGATTATTTTGATTTTTCTCTTCTTTATATTATATATTATAATAAATTTTATTCGAGTGTGGAATGTCATATTTTGAATTAAAAAAAAATGTATTCAAGTTTGGTACTTCATTAAATGTTTTTTTTATGTTTGTCATGAATGAGTCCATTCAATTTAAAAAGAAGTGATATGCATTTTTCATCAAATCATATATCTTATTAAATACAGTTTATATTTTTTAAAAATCAAAAGAACTGTATTTAAGATTGTAACTAGCATTATCAAAATAAAAAAATAAAAAATCCATCACTCCAAAATATTTTTGTTTTTCTCTCTCCACCTTTCTCTGCCTCCCCTGCCCTCCATTCTCTCTCGCCCTGTTTAGTCAAAATATATTTTTATTAAACCTCACTGAAAAAATTAAGTCACTTTATCAATGTCCTTGTGATCAGCTTTCTTACAAATTACTCATGGGAAGGTTGCCACATTGTGTTGTGTTTTGGTAGATGTCAGTTTCAACTTTTCACAATGTCAAGGTTGTATAAGATAATCATAATAACATATGCATTGACTTAAAATTTACAGGTATTTAACAGGAGCATTTTGATAAATTTGAACTTTACGAGGGGTATGTATACAGAAATCCCAATTCTAGTACAAGTTTTTCCATGCGGGCCTAAACAATTAAAAGAAAAAGAAATACTAAGCGTTTTTTAGATACCATTCACTCAGACATTCAAGACTTTCGTATATCAAACTGAACAAAACAAGCTGAACAATTTATAAATCAAACTTAATTATTCATGAATCGAAATAAACAATCCTATGAATCGAATTTATAACAATCATATAAATCAAAATAAACAACACATGAACCGAACTAAATAAGGAGCATCAAATGTGTTTTTACATCATCATGTTGAATTGAAAACTTTGACATTCAACTGAATGGAACATTACATTGATCTGAATATTTCACATAAATCATATTTAATTCATAAATCGAACTAAACATGTGAGTTAAACCATTCATTAGTTATCCTACCTAGCACATAAGAAGTGGCATAGTGAAGTATAAAACCTGCAATTTCAAGTTCCAAATAGTTTGTCTAGTTGAAGAGGAACTGGTACTATTATCAGATTTCTAACATCATGAAAACCCCATTACAAGGCAGGAGCTCACCTGAAATTTTTTCCAATATGTCCCAGAAATCCCTCTTTCACCCTGTTTGAAGATCGACATAATGATCCAAATTAACCACCACCCAGTTCAAGAAGAATATATTCAAACCACCGCAACTTTAAAGCATGATAAAAGCATCCCCGTCACATGAATCGCATGATCTCGCATTCATGAATGCCAAGTGATTGACAAACTGAAGCAAGTAATAAATATGAGGTACAAATTTGTATCTAGTTCAGACTCAAAATTTATGATAATCTTAAGCCAAAATAAGGCAAACAAAAAAAAAACCCAATCAAGACCTACACTTGGTTCAAGTTTAATGGAAGGATGATAGTGTTTAACATTACCAGCCATCCTAACATTCATCTAATTCACGATCTTGTTCACCGCTACAGCTAAAATTTGACTCTGCCAAAACTAAATGGCAAAACAAACCTAGCTCACTTGCTGTTGATTTCCGTACATGGGATAGGCTCCATAAGCAGCGGCATACATGCTCGGGTCCTGAGGTGGGGCGGCGTATCCGTATCCATCATAACTTGTCCCCCATAGTATGAGTTATTCCATTGGTTCCCGGAGTTGTCCCTTGACTGTTAACAAGTGATGAAGAAATTAAGTCCAAGTTGAACAAAATACTTGCAACTGAATCAAAACAAGTGACAAGGAAATACAATTTTATGAATCACTGAATCACTCCCTTTTTATCAGCATGAATTCATGAGACACCCTGTGATGCAGAGAACAAGTTCTTGCCAGCAACACAATGAATGAACTAAGTCATACAAATCGGTTATTTCTTATTTTTCATTTCTTGATAAAAACAAAGTATGTGCTGATATAATGAACCATTAATATACAAATTAGTTTTATATTTAATTTCTGTTCTGATTATGATGCACACATAATTAAAAGAATAAGAATGGCCTCAGATTGAAAATCATGGAATAAGGTGACCCACATGCTTAGGAAATATGATATGTTGATGTGTACTTCAAGTTGGATTGTGTGGGTCTAACAAGAGCGAAAAGAATATTTGGGTAGTAAATTATAGATTGGAGTGCATTGGACACATCTGAGTTAACCATATAGGAGGATGTGTTTGGGTAGTAAAATGATATGAGATGAAAAAGGTGATTTTCAATTTCGCATAAACATGACCAACTTAAGATGCATGCAAGAGACCAAAGTTACCACTAACACCTTATTTCTTTATTAAAAGATATGAGCAACATGAAATAACTGAGAAGACATCCAACAGAATGCATTAGATAACATTCCCAAAAATTAATCAAACAATAAAGGGCAGACATTCAGATTATCATGATTTTTCTTTTGCTGGGTAAATTAGCATGATTGTTAAGTGAAGGGGAAAAAAAAAACTGACACTGGTTTTACGTGAGTTTAAGACATCATTCCCAAAAGTGTTGATTTATTATAAGAGATATGCCTGCATTTTCATTCTTTAAAAACTCATCAATATTACAAAAACCACCATGACTAACAAGTCACGTCCTTATCACATAGACCATATTTGTGAACTGAAGTATGACTTACATAATCTCATAGTAAACACTTGGATAAAATAAAAATGTTCAAGATAATCAACCTTTAATTAAACCATGCAACAATTTAAGATTCTGACTATATTGAAATATACCTGCTTATTTGCTGGATTACGACCCCAAGAGAGCCGAACTATCTGATTACCAATTGCCTTGCCATTCAAATTTTGCAACGCTTCTTCAGCACTGTTCCTGTAAAGCAATAAAAGGGAGCAAGAATCAGCTAAATTGATTGAGTGGGCACTTCCACGTCCCAAACTTTGAAGTAACCAAATACCTGTTGGCAAATTGAACGAATCCACACTGTTTTCCAACTGGAATTTTCACTGACACAATATCTCCATATTGAGAGAACGCCTTCCTAAGGTCATCCTCACTAGTGTTTGGGTCAATAAGTCCTCCCACAAATATCTGTAATCATAACCTAGTTTAGTGACAAGAAAAATGTTGACCATACATATGACAGTTGACATCAGGACTCACTGTGGTGTTGGTTGATTCACCCTCTGCCACGGCAGCACCATTGTACGCAAAACCACCTAGAAAGAGAAAGTCAATAAAGAAACCACAATAATTTTATGTGAAGCATCATAGGAACTATGACTATAACACTACTGTGTTTCTAGGAACTAAAGTCCAATCTACACAATGAAGGGATTATGAAGAGCTAATAATATACTCTGTTCTGTAATGGAAAAGTGTTATAGATGATAGACCCAAGAGGCCAAGATCAATCAAAAGAGGGAGAGACACAGAGATATATATTCATGGTACAAGAATCGGGCATGATTTTGAAGTGTAATTTCTGCAATGGCAAAAGGATGTGGGTGTAGATGTTGAAGAACATTTTTTTGTAAAGTGATCAAAGAGGTATCCATGCAGCGTACCTTCAAGCCTTCAACAGATGTAAAATAATAATTTAGCAGTGCCCAATTTTGCAGACCACAACTTTACAAAAGGATAGTTAATGTTGATTTATTTAGTCTTCATAATTTTTATTTACTTAAATTTATGTGACTAAGAATGGTTTCTTTTTGAAGCCACTTCATCAATCATCACCAGTGATCACTAGATTTCCCTTAATACCACTTTAAGAGAATATGATGAATCCAACAGGAGACTTAAAATTAATATTATTGAGCTTTAATATGCATGCATATGATGCAATTAATTTCATTGTAAAGAATCTGATCCAGTAAACAAGAAATTGCATGCATATATACATAATGTCTACTTTCTCAAGCTTGCACACATTAGATTTGTGTGTTTGGGAATCTGGAGTTCATTTTATACAGGGTTACTCCTAGAACCAAAAAGAGGACAAATGAAACTAGCAAGTCCCTAAGCAAACAATTCATGAAAAAGATGGAAAAAAAATTCAGAGCTACAAATCATTCATTAGTTACTGATGTCCCCAAGGCACTCAAAACACTTTTCAGAAACTCCCACAATTATAGTTGGATACTAACAAATTTGGCATGAAAATGTAAGGAGACTTGGAATGTCAAAGTCCTCTAAAAGTGTGGGCGTTCTTGTGGCTAATGTACCAAGAAAGACTGATGACGAAAGCCTACAGAACGAGATGGGTTCCAAATGATTCGACCATGTGTGTGCTTTGTACAAAGGAATCGACAGAGCACTTGTTCTGTCACTGCCCAACCACTATAGATGCGTGGAGAACATCCAGGCAGACCACGGGGATTGATTCAAGAATTTGGTCACTGGATCAACTATGGGAGGAAAAAATCCTGAGGAAGGCAGGCAATCACAGCTTCAAAACGAAGATCTAACGAATATTGGTTCCAGTGACAGTTTGTGCCATTTGGTTCACTAGGAACAGGTTACCTTCCAAGGGTGGCTAGCCTACATATACTAAACAAAAAGGTAACCTTTCAAGGCTCGCCCCGATTTTTGGAAATATAAGGGATAGCATTGAATTTTTCATTGAGGAATGGGGCTGTCATTGTGCCAGGGCTTCTAGAGTGGCATACATCTGGGGAATACTAGTTATGAGGAGAATAGTGGATTAGGAGACCATGTAGTTGGACTGGAGTCAGTACACACCTTGTTTGCTGACTCCATTTTAGTTTCCCCCTTTTCTTTCTGTTTTCTGTTTTGTTTTATCGCATGCTCTCAGCCTGTACTGCACTATTATTTCATGTTCGTGCTAGCTGGCTTACCAGTTTCATTTTCAAAAAAAAAAAGAAAAAAAAAGAAAGAAAAGAGGCGGGATACTAAGATGATGTTTTATGAAGTTTATCAACAAGATTGGGAATTACAGATAATTGCTCCAACTGTAAACCCATGCCTTACAGCCGAAGCAATTTCTTAAGCATCCAAGTAAAGATAAACAATGGCACACCAAAGAAAGATGGAGAAGCAATAATATGAAAACATAAAAATGACAAATATTTCATTAGTTTCCAGTATAATATCTGAACAGTGTACACCAAAATTCATTGTATTTTTTTTATTTTCATTTTATTTTATTTTGGGGGGGGGGGGGGGGGGGGGCAGTGAACATTAGTCGTTCTGGAATCTTTAACTTGAAGGACATGCTGAAAGACTTTTTTCCATTTTACTTCGGAGGAACATTGCATTTCCAATTCTTGTAAATGCATAATTGTTGAAGGCCAAGCATGCTCAATTTACTTGAAAGAACAATTTTGTATATTAACTTCTAATTATCATTCTCTTCTTGGATATCCGGCTATGCACTCCATTCCTATTAAATATAATGGCGGTAGAAAGCAAACCCGCTTCATTTTCAAAAAAAAAAATATTTCCCAAATTCTTTTCTTCTAATTATCATTACTAATGAAGGATGAAATCTAATATATTGGAAAAGGTGCATTTACTTTTCCTTGATATTAAGGATTTTTGTGACCTTTTCTTTTTGATAAGTAGGATGCCCATAAAGTTTTATTATTATGGAAATCATACAAGAAAACAGGAGACGACACGTCTCAAAAAGAAGCTGCAAAATAAAGAAAAAAAATATACACCCAGAGGTGTACCCTGTAACAAAATTACCGTCCCTACTCAAAATCAGTATTATTGCCCCCACATTATATTACAAGTTTTGATATATAAAACAAAAAAAAAAAGGATTTTTGCATCTTAAAATCCTCAACTAATGAATAGAGGCAGTTGTTAAGGCTGAATAGAAATCAATTTAATGTATTGTCCCAAAACATTATTTTGCTCAAACAGAAAACTGATTGCAGTGATTATGGAAAAAATCAACTTACTGCAAGTTGGGTTTGGTAACAATGTTTGAACGAGATTACAATAATCATAAAAGAAACAAATGTCATCAGTTCTTGATGTAGTGTGCAGTAGTGAGGTAAAATAAATAATTTCAAACATGTACGCAATTACTTTCCCCAAAATATATACACGCAAACAGCTTAGTTTCAATGCGTACCTTGAGTATATGATTGTTGAAAGCCGGATGATTTTCTTGGGGTTGCCGCGCCAATGCGCATTGGCCTACTAGAACAATATATCCCATTCATTTCAGTCATGGCCCGCATCTTCTCATTATCATCAGCAAATCTCACAAAACCATAGCCTTTAGAACGACCTGTATTTGCATCCATAACAACTTTTGCACCTCTAACAGATGGAAATCTACTTGCAAAGGTTTCTTGCAATACAGTATCAGTAACATCAGAAGCCAGATCTCCCACAAAAATAGAATGATCAGAACCAGAGTCAGAGCGCCTGTCACCCATGCTAAATGAAGCCCAATTCAGCCGAAAAGGCTGATCTGTATTAGGCATTACAGTGCCATTGTAGGTCTGTAGAACCTTTTCAGCTGCTGCGTGTGAATGGAATTCTACAAACCCATAACCTTCAGAATGACCAGTCTGCTTGTTGCGGATAACTTTAATGGATAGGACCTACATAAATATGGGTGGAACAAAGAACATCATTATTGTAAGATCTAAAATAATTATAGATAAGCATAACTTGAGGAAACTTCCGTTCAATGTGGAATGGATCCAATTGACTATAATCAAGTCTATATTGCACATACTTAATGGATATCTGATTTCACATACAGGTTAACCCATGCAGTCAAATGTCATCACATGTCATTCAGAGGACTACATCGTATGTGTCATACATGCCATTTTTATATTTTGCACGGCATATTTCCATTTCTTACACAGTAGAGACATTAAATTCTTCATAAACCATGATCTCTGAATGACATTTTTCCCCTCATTTTCCTGATTTTCTAACATTCTGTAACAATTTTTTCAAGGAATCCATATCCATGTCATGTCCGATGGATCATAATCATCTACCCCATGGAACAGAGTAAAAGATTTTCACTCACCACAAAGCAATACATGCTACCCAATATCTGTGCTTCATGTGAGCTAAAAAAATTTAACGGAGTGCTATAAACACCACCTCTGTGAAATCATAAAAAATGACAAAATATTTATAAAAAAAAAAAAACACTATCCTGGCTACCAATAGGTCAGTCATTAGCATCACAATTGCTCAATAACTCCCCCAAAATTGTCTCCATTCTCCTTTAATATGGTCTAAACACCACTTTATTATTTGTGGGTATGCATAACAACTACTGACCAAGAAAGGGCAGGCTATCTCTTTCTAGCACTCACTGCATCCCAGAACATTTAGATTTTCACAGGAAACAACACAAGCAATACTGATATATCATACACACAAAGTAAATGATACCTAGCTAACCTTCAATGGCTTGTGGGGAAAGGATGAAAACAGATTGCACTATAATTGACAAAATTATGTGACAGAAAATCAGGTTTAATTCAATCACCATTTCACCTCAACAAAGAATGAAGAATAGAAGGTGCAAACATAACATGTTCCATAACAATTTTAAAATTTTATAAAAAAAAAATCCGCCTTAGGTTTCTATACTGGCATTATAGTTATTCATGGTGTCACCATCATCATGACCATCAAAAGTGATCTTCGATAGCTTCATCCCTCTGCATAGCTTATTAATTTTCCAAACATATTAAAACTATTTTGAGGTTTATTTTAGCTATAATAACAATTACTATCGATGCAAATTTGTACTGTCCAATGAGATGAAGCTTTCCAGATACCGTTAAAGTTAACTCAAAGGAAACTGGTACGTTGTTCTTCATCATTCTGAATAATGGTTGCCACCTACTAGGCGTAAACTAGATAATTCCTTATATTAATTATAACAAAGAAGATGGGGCGGGGGAGGGGGTGCGGAGGGCATCCAGTGGGGAGACTAGCAATTTGCTAGTTAAATGCCTTCACCAAAAGGCTTTTTTCGGTCCTTATCCCCATAATAATGATGGAGGATGTCGTTTTCAAGTGTTACTTGGTGAGACAAGGTGGGGTTAAATTCTAAATGGGTGAACACCATCTTTCTTCCCAAAAAAATGGTAAGGAAATTTTTTAATTGGAATGGGAAGGAAAGGATCAGAAAAGATTGTCTACTAAAGTAAAAGTGAAAAGACTAAGGATATTTGGAACAGGATTTTAGAGGTAGAGGTAGAGGCAGATAATAATAAAATTGTGAGTATTGATGACCATGGATGAACTAGAATAGAAGCTTTTGAATACCATTATTATAGGAAGATTGATGAAGTTGATTCTATTTGCATTAAAGATGGTTAATTTATGTGGAGCTGCACTTCTAGATTATATGATCAAAGAGTCCCAAGGAGTAAAAGAGAACTTTATTAAACAGAAATCACTCCAGTCATGTAAAACAAATTTCATAGGTGAAATGTTATATTCATGATCGCTCCGAGGGAGGGGGTCGCAGATTTGGTAGTATGGAAGCCCCAATCGCCACATGAGTTTACATTTTGAAGGTGCTACTCATGGTAGCGGAGGGAGAGGCCCTCATATTAAAGATGTGGTGATCAAATCGAAGGAGGTCCGTGGTTTTAAATTTCCATTAAAGGTGAACGCTTTCACTTGGTTGTTATACCAGAATAAGCTGCTCATAAAGGTGTATAGAGCAAAATGGCGTTCTATGCTGAGGGGATGAGGAGACCATGGAGCATCTCCTTATCACATGTCCAATAATTTGTCAAATTTGGGTTTGGTTGGCACACGTGACGTGAAAGGCAGCGGATTACCACCTTAGAGGGGATGTGGTAGGCAGGAAAAAGATTGAGAACAAGAGGCGAGAGAAGCATGACGGAGAAGATAACACAGTCATTCGTGCCGGCCGTGTTTTGGGCCCTCTGGTTAACAAGAAATAAGGTCATCTTCAAAGGGCAGTGTTATATGTAAAAGAATTAGTTTCATAATAATTTTCAGATGAGAATAAATGGTCAGATATTCTATTAGATGGCTTGAATATGCTTAAAGTTTTTCATCAATTGCTTTGTAAAAAACAGTGAGCTGACTACTGTTGATGGTTGAGAGAAACAGGGTCAAGATAAGGAAATCTGAACAGAGAGTTTAAAAGAGTAAGGTGTATAGTAAAAAAAACTACCAATGTTAACCTCTAACAGATATTTATATCCCAGTAGGATTCAAAAAGCTGAGAAAAACTGATGGGGAATTTAAATTATGACTACGCATGTCTGCACTTTACTTTGATGTTGTGAAATTTTCCCAACTGTGAGTATTTGTACTTTGATGTTGTACAACTGCTCATTTACTCATCTTCTTCACAAACTTACAAACTGCCAAACTGGAAGCAAATTGTTATCACTATGTCTACAATTGATCGAACCCTGCTGTTAAACCCTTGCATGTATACGGCAGCAAATTGGTTGGCTTGAGCTAGTTCCTAGAGCATAAATTAAGTTTTAATTGCTTGAAATTCATTTCATACAGATTCAGGTTTAATGTGAATCAGAATCAAATTTGAAACCCAACCATTATTTAAGCATGAATTGAATACAAAGCTCACCCCCAACAGAATGATTATGCATGATTCAAATCCTTCATTTTTTGCACATAGAGAAGATCCAATTTCAAGCAGGTCTACCATCCAGTTTGTATAGAAATCATGAAATATCATTGCTAATTAATGTCTATTACCTTGACCTATTTATTCTCAGTCTCCACTCAGATTTTGCTCTGTTCTGCATTGTCTCCAATAGTGAAATCTCATTTTCAGCCTCCACTACAGTTTTATATCTACTGCTCTTAAGGAATTCTTATGTGGCGGCCACCTAACATCTTATATTCTCAAATTCCAAATACTACACATTTCTTTCATGGTTCTATTAGTTGTGCAGTAAGTCAGAAACAAAATCTTATTTTCCATTCGGTTAAAAAAAATCCCTCTCCTCTAATCTCCCATTTGCACCAGTTAGAAAGCACTGGTCTTTTTCTTCTTTAATCAAACGATTCTGGATGACTGGATAAACTCTCCATATTTCAACAAAAAAAAAAAAAAACACATTTTCATTACACAATTCTCCACAATCACAATTTCACTTAAAAAAATAAGGACAAACAACATCAATTCCTATATCCAAAAAATTTGGGTCAGCAACATGAATCCTTTTATATGAATCAGCTCTATTAAGGGTCATGCCCTCCAATAAACGTACCGTCAACTATGGTGACAAAGTTCGTGATGGCAGATATTTGGTAAGTGTTCAATTCGGTATATATATGTATATTTGAAACCATACGGGATGATTACGGTAAAAATATGGAGATAATTATACTATTTTGTAAATGTGTTCTCTCATTAGTATGAGAAATACATGCAAAAAAATACATGTTAGGTGTGAATGCAGCGATGAAAATTAAGATTTGCTTTTTTAATTATGAAGAACGTGATAAATTATCCAATCTAAATGGATATCTGGATTGGAGTAGACGCAAACGTGGTGATCATAGCAACTTAGCCAAGTTCCAATGACTCGTTCTAGAGAGGCGTGTTGAATTATTTGGCTCACTCATAATGAAAGTCTTTTCCAACACAATAGAGTCTATTTGGAAAATACATGGACTATGATATCCTCCCTTTTTCGTGGTTAAGGGAGGCTATAATTTTGGGACAATGTTCTCCTTCGCCTATAATGGGATGCTTGTGGTTAGGGAGGTGATGTAACGACTGCCTTGTTTTGGAGCTCCATCCCCCCTCCCCTCCCCCCTTCTTCTTTCCCTCTCCTCCTCCTTCATTCTTCCTAATGTACGGAGATCCCTCATCTCCTTCTAACGGGGGGCGGGGGGGGGGGGGGGGGGGGTTCTTATGATATAGAATCTCCTATCCTTCATTAAAAAAAAGGGATAATGTACTAAATGCACAGTTTGACATATAGAAGTATGTTCAGCCAACCAGAGTACTTTAAGATACGGCTGTCAACATGTCCTTCCGAATTCTGACGAACAAAGTTTGTTTTGGTCCATCTCTTACACTTCAACTATAGTCATATCGCTCATCCTATTATCCTAAATTTTCATTTCTTATTAAACTCATTTTCTCACTGTCTAAACATGTCCGCAAATCGCAACAAAACCAAATCCAGCATAAAAGACCGAATAGATCTACCAAATTTTTTTTTTTTTTTAAAAAAGACAGAATACCTCGCCCGTGTGAGAAAAGCAGTTGTGTAGATAGTTCTCGTCCATCCAGTAATGGAGGTCCCCGATCCATACCGTCTTATTCTCCTCCGACGAAGACGCCTCCGACGCCGCCGACACGGCGGCAGCGTTCCCCCCCATCGGTCCCTGCATCTGCGCCTGCTGGTGGTGGTGATGATACGCATACGGCATGAACGGCTGCGGCGGCATCATCTGCGGCTGCATCACCATCTGGTACGGCTGCATCGCCGCCATCCATTGCTGCTGCTGCTGCTGCTGAGAGTCTCCTCCGCCGTTCGTCGACTGCATCATCGCCGTCCCTTCGATGAACCCCAACAAGAGAGAGAGAGAGGTCTGCGCAGACGACCAGGTCAGGGAGGGGGAGGGGAGGCGGGGAAAGAGGGGGGGTTCGGGAGAGGCGAGTGAGGAGATTTAATAGGGGAGGGGGAGGTTTGTCCGCTGCCGTTGGATGGGATGATCAGACGGTTGGTGTTTGACCAGATCTCTTCGGTCTGCAAATCTTTTGATTGTTCCCTTATTGGGTTAAAACTATAATTTCACTCATCAATCAATGCGTTCTTTAGGAGTGGAAAACAATATGCATTCACTTGGATTGCATGTGGTCATTTTGGAGTGCATTTAAGTTTTAAGGCGAGAAAATAAAATATAAGTTGGATGGAATAAGAGATGTTCAGCTCCACGCGCAGTTTCACACAATATAATACTTAGGGTGCATTTGGTTGCGCGATTGCGTTGCGATTGTGATTGCAGGAAACTGCGTTTACAATCGTGCAACCAAACAGTTTTATAATCGCAGTTTTTAACCCAGCGATTGCAGGCAAATAGTGTCCAAAAACTGCGATTTTAAAAAGCTGAGAAAGTGAGCTTCCTGCAGAATCAGGTTTGCAATCGCAGATTCCTGCAGAATCAATTTTGTAATCGCGCAACCAAACGCACCCTTAGCCTTGTTTCGTTCGAGAATAAGTTATAAAAAAAATAAGTGAAAATTTATCAGAATAACCTCAAAATAGATGTTTGAAAGATTGGATAAATGAGAATATGTATTTATGTGTCAGAATTAATTGTAATAAAGTAATATATGAATTCCAACTAACTCCTATCATTATGTTATTCTAAATTATTCAACTCAAAAACAAGAGCGGAACCAGGAGTAGGCTGAGTTGGGCTATAGCCAGTAGCAGAGCCAGGATTTTTTTCTAAGAGGGGGCTTTACATGAAGTACAAAAAAATTTATCATTTATGTATATGTCTTTGATATAAAATTAATTTTAAACAGAGACATTCATAAAAATTTATCATACTACTTAGAAAAATTGTATTTGGAATCATTCATTCATGTGTTCATTCCTAAATATATCAATTAACACAAAATCTACCTGAATTGGATTATTTGAAAAGAAGAATTTTTATTCTCAACTAGAATTATCAAACCGACTCTTAATAGTATAAATAAGATGCATAATAAGGGTTGATATATAAAATAAAGAGAATGAATAACAATATACAAGTGAATAACATACACAGAGTGTATAATCGCGTGTAAAAAGTATTTCACGGGGTAAACGATAAAAAAAATTAAAGAATTTAGAAAAAAATATAATCACCACTTAAGGGTGTTTTGATATATTAAAAAATTTGAGAGACTTAAACAAAATAAAAAGTTTTTAACAATATTTGAGTTTATTTTCCCAATAATTTTTATTATAATTCAATAAATATATCCATATTAAACTCAGATTCTCAATTGTTCTTGTTTGTTTACTATAAAAAAATGTTGATACACAATATTTTTATTTCAGCTCCACTTCCAGCCCTATATGCGTCGATAGAAAATTATCAAAGCATATACTCACTTTAACGAGGAAGATGCTTCAATAACTTTTTTTCACATTTTCTATAAATGCATTCATGCAATTCATTATAGTACACACTTCATTTTTTATAAAAACATATACCTTATTAGATTAACTATATTAATTTTAAAAAATTAAAACATTTGTAGACAGAATTTAGGATTGAAAAAAAAGACTAAATGTAACATTTTCACCAAAAAAAAAAATACAAGGAGGGGCTTGAGCCCCCCCTTGTCCCTACGTGGCTCCGCCCCTGGCTATAGCCCCCCTCTCCCCAAGCCTGTCAATAGATACGGATAGGTCCGTATTCGTATCCGAAATAGATATCCAAAAAAATATTTGTATTCGATATCCAAGGGATATTGAAAGTAAGTATCCGATTTGAAAATTCGGATTTGGATATGGATAATTATCCAAAATAAACAAAAATTTAAATTAAATATAGAATGACTAAAATATCCAAAGATCCAATATCCAAAAATAAAAATCATATATTTATAATTTAAAATATGTAAAAAGCATAATAATTACCTAGCATAAAACATAAAATTATAAGTATATACATAAAACATTACATACTTTAAAGTAAAAATAAAAATAAAAAACTCACACTAATTCTAAAAATATAAATATATAAATAAATCATAATATAATAACATTTTTACATACTTTTTTGAATAATTGACAAACTTATCCCCCCCCCAAATTTTGAAAAAATATATATAAATAGACTCCATTCACATGCCCCAACTAAAAAGTCCAACCCAGCCTGTCTAACCCCATGCCCAAAGATCCGATCATTAATCATACCTAATTAAAAAAAAATTTCACTGCGACATTAAAAACCTCTTCTCCTTCCTCCCACAATTCCTGTTGCGCTTACGGCGATCAACATTAGGTTAATATGATAAGTTGATCTTCTTGCCTTTGGATTAGGTTATTAGGTAAGTATTCTTCCAAAGTAGACTCTGACATCATCAAAGTAGACTAGTAGAGCACTTTTTTTTTTTCTTTTCCTAACACAGATAATTATTTGACTAAATATGAAGATTAGGTTAAATATGGTCCGACATCTTCTCCTCATTGTTGGCCCATCGGACTGGATTTTTTCTTGTATCAAACAATACATCATATAAGTAAGGAAAATGATATATCCAATCTCATGTATAGTTGCATCCTCATCTATTTAAAAAAAATAATTTATATACTGAGCTAGATGCACTACTGTATTTTTCTGTCAAAAAATAAAAAATAATAAGTTTATTAGATAAGTATAATCTTTAAGAAAAAATCAAAACGTTATGAAAAAATGTTATACTTATTAGTGTCCATTTGATAACACATTTAGATGCGATCCTACTTTATAATAAACCCAAAAGTGCAAACGTGTTACCAAACGTCAAGTAGACTTAATTAAAAAATTATTTACAGCTTTTAGTAAAAAAAATGTTGTTTTAAGCGCAGAAATTACGCTTACTAGAAATCGAGTTTATTTAAATCACTTTATTTAAAATTTTATTTTTTAAATATGTTTTCAAACACTGACTTAGTCATTCTAATGATCACGTTTAGGTGACATAGTATAACGCCTTCTCAGTGTAACAACGCCCTCTTTTGAATTCTTTAGATTTTATATGCTTGAAAATGCCCTATACATAGATGACACAGATTTAGTGATACTGAATTGACCCTCAGCTTCATTGGCACCTCTCTCTCTCTCTCATTTTCAACCCACAATTTCTGCTCGGCTTCTTAAATGAGAGACTTATTTTGATTGAGTCTCAAATGACTCACTGCATGACTAATTACTCCGTTTGGATAGAGAATTAAGTTATTCTGAAATTTATTATTATTTTAGTATAAATAAGAATAAAGTAATTTTGTGTTTGGTTGTGTTTTGAATTATTCTCGTTGAAAAATATAATAATAAAGTTTTTGTTGTTTGTGTAAAATGTGAATAAGGTGTGGATAATGATTTATAAAAGATGAAAAAATGATGATTATTTATTTGACAGTTGATTTATAAGAGGTTGTGATAGTTGATTTTGCATTGAGTCCACATATTCTTTTTGGTTGAATAACCTAGAATAACTTAATTAAGGGTTGGTTATAATCCATAATCCATATACTACTTTATACAAGTTGATCCTGACATACCTATACCATGTTATACCCATTCATCCAAACACATTTTTTTACTTTATTCCCACTTATCTACATGTATTTTCATTTTATTCCCCATCCAAACTGGGGTTCAAAGTAGGTCTATCAACGGGTTGGGTCCGGGTCGGGTCGGGTCGGGGTGGACCCGGACCCGACCCGTTTGATTGTCGGGTCCTTCGGGTCGAGTCTACATCGGGTCTCGGGTCGGGTCGGGTCGACCCATTAACAAAAGTAAGTCAGACAAAGAGAGATTGATAAACTTCTTAAATGCCTACAATGGCTTCATTTTTATTTTTTTTAATAGAGTGTAATATATTATAAATAGTTTTTACTATTTTGATTTTTTAATGTTTAATAAGATGACATTTGGATTACGGTTTAGATTATTATTCTTTTACGTGAAGTCAAAAGATTGTAAAAATATTTCAAATGCTTAAAATTTTAAATGAGTATTCAATATTTAGTTATAAATGTTTGGTTGGATCATAAATGTTGAGTTGGATCATAAATAAAAAGAATCACAAAATATTTGGGTTGGGTCAATCGGGTCCATAGGATCGGGTCGGGGTGGACCCAGACCCGACCCGTTTTCATTGTCGGGTCCTTCGGATTGGGTATTTATGCCTTCTATCGGGTCGGGTCCGGGTCGACCCGCGATCCGTTGACAGGTCTAGTTCAAAGAGAGTGCACCTCCTGTGACTTTAGACTAATCAACATTCAATTACTTCATATATTTAATTATGAAATTATGATATGACGACCAAGGTCACAAGGGGGACCAAAAAAAAAAAAAAAACATCTGGGCAGTCTTTTTTTTTTTTATTGGATCACATAAAATTCAAAATCAGGCCCCGATCTGATGGGGACTTGTGTCAACAGTGAGAGGAAAATGGATCCCATTTGTAGTCTAATATTTATTTAACTAATGAAAATGTATTCTTATATATAGAAAAAATAAAGTATGTACTCATTTGAATAAATACATATATTTTTCTAGAGCATAAACTGTGTTATTTTGTATATTGGGTTAATGACTTAGACTATAAACATGATTGAGTGTATCCATGGTCTTTATACAAGATTTTTCAAAACTCACAACTTATGTCTGACAATGGATTCTATTACGAGCTTTGTTGCACTTAATCATTTTCACAATGTAAATGATATCATTTAAGTTATTTGTGTATATATTTCACATTTTATAAAATCATATCAGAGTATGATTTTAAGAATATGTCTACTGTTTCTGAATTATGTTGTATAAGTTTAGTTGAAATAATAAAGTCAAAGGTCTATATTTTGATTGATATTTTGATTCGTCTTGTATTGACTTTTTATGTTTCTTTGAAACTATTAAACGTGCATTTTTAACAATGAAGCTTGTTAAAACAACACTCCGCACGAATATGAATGATGATTTTCTTGCATATTCTATTATTGTCTACATTAAAAAAGAATTTACTGAAAATATTGACTCAAATTTGATAATAAATGATTTATATTCCCTGAAGAATCGTTGGACACAACTTCAGTAATGTATCTTCTATATATAAAAAAAAACTTAATCTTTTGTCTGATTTTGAATTTTTACTTATGTATGTCAAAGTTTATTAAAAATAACTTATGAACTCGTTTAGTTTATATTAAATTCAAATTGTTTATTAAATTTTGAATTCGTGTTAGCCCTCCCCCCCCCCCCCCAATATAAAATCTTGGTTCCGCCCCTACCCAAAAGAATATATAGGCCTACTATCAAATCAATTGTTTTCACCTCTTATAAATCAACTATCATTATTTTTTCACATTTTATACATCTTTTTTTACACCTTATTCACATTTTATCTAAACAACAATCAAACAAAAATTCACTTTATTATTATTTATATTATAATAGACATAAATCTCTGTATAATTTAATTCTCCATCCAAGCACGGGCTTACCGTTTTTCTTTTCGAAAAAAAAAATACACTCATTCATTTAAACATGTATCGTTATAAAAAGAAAAGTAAATACTTAGATAAGTAAATATATTTAAAAAAAATGAAAAATTTTAAATTTTTATGCATTACACTAGTGGAGTATATACTGCACGCTCCAATAGCAGAGTTTATAAGGGGTTGAAGGATGGGCTGCAGATGAGAAACTATTATTATTCAACTCGTTCAAATGTATATTTTACTTTTCATAACAGTATGGATTTCATTAGAAAAATATATATGTTTCAAAAATTAAAAGATGTTAAAGAGTGTAAAAGTTATGAAAGGAAAAACACTCCAATGTTTCTATAATTAAACTAACATGAATTTTACATGTTTGCGCTGAAAATCTGTAACAGGTCAGGAGGTGTACTCTTATGAGTAATGTTACATCACATAAGATATTCCAGGATTGATAGCTATTACAATATAGATAATATACTAGTAGAATAAATCATTTATATATTTGATTGTACTTTTAGTTATTTACATTGAAAAATAGAACAATAAATTACTGTTAACCATGGATTAATTGTTAATAAAATATGGATAAGATGTGGATAAAAATTTATAAAAAGTGAACTCTCTCATTTATAAGAGGTGATGACATGTGATTTGATATATGAGCTATCTTATATAAATGGAATAGATTGAGTGGAATAACAAAATTCCAGGAAGACCAAAAATATTAATGTTAACTTATTCCACTTATTATGATATAACTATATTCACCTATTCTTTGCAACCAACCGAGATTTTAGACTTATTCATCCTTGTTTCACCCTATGTCACATTTATTATACTACCCAAAATCTCAAACATAGGATTAATAGATAGGGCTTCTCATGCACATGGTGGTCGATAGGAGGGGAAGCTTTGTTTGGGCTGTGTTTAAAGAAAATGTTAAACTCAATCATTTTTACAATTCAAAATTTAGATCACACGGATTTTTATTTTTAAAAAAAATAGTAAACATAATCTAATGGGGTTATATGTTTTTGATAAAAAGTGTATATTGCTCTATTTCAAATTGAATAAACTAATTTTTAATAAATGTAAAATGAAATTTAACAATAATTGTTTTTTAGATTGTAAAAAAAAAGTGTAACAGTGCCCTATGTTTAATGATACTTTGGTGCGAATAGACCTCCTAGAATTATCGACCCACAAGAGCCCAAACCCAGCCCAAACAAACACTCTTTTTCCAGCCGCAGTCCCGTCACATGTTTTGAATATTTTTAAAGATAGTATATTTCATCTAGATGAGGTATATGCTTTATAGAAAATAATATATATATATATATATATATATATATATATATATAGAGGAATGATATTATGCGGTCGGTGCGGTCGTGCGGCGTCGATCACGGGCTGTCGATCACGGGTCCATCGCCGGTCTATCGCATCAGACGGTCGGAGGCGATTCATCTCGACCGTTGGATGCGATGGACCCGCGATCGGATGACTCACGTCGGATCCGCACGACCGCACCGACCGCATATTATCACTCGCGTATATATATATATATATATATATATATATATATATATATATATATTATATATATATATATATATATATTCAAATGAAAGCATTGATTCATTTGTAGAAAATATATATAACAATGTATATATCTCGCTAATATGAGTGTATATTGCTTTCGAGGTTTATGAGAATGTAATTCAAGTTGAAAAAAGGACTATGTCTTAAAACTAAGTACTAACATGGGATTTCACATGCCATTAAGAATATGAATGTTAATACATTCAGTTCATTTTGTAGCCCATCTACAATTCAAAAGTGATCCCCCAACCGTCTATACTTGCAATAGCGCAATGTATATTGTGTGTGAAAACCATAGCTTGACCTAAACTAAACCACTTTTCTTAATTTTTATTTTTTCCAAAGAAAAATACAGTAATGTATCTCAATGTATAATTCACTTTTTATAACATCATGTATTTCAATGAGCGAGTGCATATTAAAAAAAAACCAAATGAAAACGACGGGACTATACATAGGGTTGGACATATCAGTTTCCTCAAAATATAGATCTTTTTAAGGTTGTATTTGCAAATCTATTTTAAACGAGTCCGGATTAAGTCAGGCCTGAATTTGGTCAATACTTCAGTTTAATTCATAGACTATACAGTTCGATACTAATAGTACTAACTAAACTCAAACTTGATCAGATCAAGACCCTAAACTTTATAAACAGATACACACTAGTTTGTTAGTAGTACTAATTTACTAATGCCCCCACATGAAACCAATCTTCAAAAACATAAAAGCATCGCTCACGTCTACGAAAACTCCAAAAATATAAGTATACGGATGAGATTTTTTAAGAATTACAAAAAAAAAAACAATACTTTGCATAATGATGTCAACAAATATTACATTGGGATAAAAAAATGAGAGTATTTTTTCTAAATAAATTGTGTATTGTTTGGTCTCTAACTACTAGGTAAACAATACATTTCCTAAAATTTAATTAGAAAACAAATAAGAAAAAATTGTTTTCTACTTACATATCTATCACAACATAAATGAATTAAATTGTTTGATGGGAGAGATGAAACACAATTATTTTCTAGTCACATAAAAGAATAATGTTACATCCAATCCCGTTTCCAGCCTCAATTCCAGTATACATGAGTTTTGAATTTTTTAAAAATAGAATACTTCATTTAATGAGATACATGCTTTTATAAAAAATGAAGCATATACTCCAATAAATTGCATGGATGCATTTATAAAAAATATAAAAAAATTATTTCAAAACATACGCCTTGTTAACGTGAACATATGCGTCGTTAATTTTTTATTGACGCATATGAGGCTAGAAATGG